>JANRMT010062850.1:27996689-28014660 GCA_026402145.1 Polypterus bichir lapradei | reverse complement strand
TATATATATATATATATATATATATATATATATATATATATGTATAATATATGTAGACTCAAACCCATTATGACAGCAGCAATCCAAGCTGTGAGAAAACAGTAAAAAGGAGGCATGTCAGACGTCGTGGTACATTTTCTGATGCAGCTAGACGAAAACAACTTTGTGACGCTGCCGCCAAATACACAAAACAATTACTTTGACAATCATGTTACGTTATTTTTAAAATTTTTCCTTTTCTTTTTCATAACTTCTTTAACACACAACATCGCTGCGAAGCGCGGGTATTTTGATATATATATGACAGCAACACTCATAACAGTGACAAAACAATTACATTGACAATCATGTTACGTTATTTTTAAAATGTTTCCTTTCCTTTTTCTTTCCTTCTTTAACACACTACTTCTCCGCTGCGAAGCGGGGGTATTTTGCTAGTATCTTATAAATCTACCTTTTTCTACTCACATGCACAGTTTTAGCACATGGGTTCACCATATAGAATTGCTAGGCAAGCATTATAAAACAAGACAGATTGACAGAACTGCAAAACGGGCAGTCAGACTGAAAACTGTTGTATACTATTTTTTGTCTGTCAAAGTCAGAATGAAACTGTATCCTCTTTTGCCTTGTTTGGAATGGCATGATTCACCTAAGTGGGGGCATGCACATGAAGAAAGAGTATAAAGCCTTGGAACATTGCCCGGCACACCTTTGAAGCTGACAGACAGATGGAAGACAACGTCATCCAATCCGGAAAATCCTTCCACAGGAACGGCAAAAATGGAAGACTCTACACGTCGGGCCCCCACTCCCAAACTGGGTTTTTGCCATTGGCTTCCTTCGTCTGTTATGCAGCGTAAGCCATAATTAAATAAAACAAAGTTATTTCTCCTTTTTGATTTCTTACCGCCGTATCACCAAGGGAGGGGTATCGTCTTTTTATATTATATCTATATAGTTTCGGGTTATGTAACATGCCGCAATTACCAAAGAACTAATTCCAAGGGAGCTAATGCCCCCTACTGGATACAGGTGTCAAGAGGAAACCTGGAACAAGTGATATAAAGATTTATTAGCAGAGCATTAGCTGCTTCATATTAGATGGTAGTCAAGTGGTCAAGCTACTTCACTTAATAATCTTAAACCTGAAGCCTGTATTGTTAGGCCCTGGGGAATAGCTAGCGTCTGTTTTCTGTTTTTCTTGATAACTTGTGTTTTCCCTTTTAATAATCCCCATTTCCTGTGTTTTGTTTTAATGAAAGCATTATCTGTGGTATATATTTGACTCCTGAGTGCTTTTGTTCAGGGTTAAGGGAGCACAAAGTATTGATTCTCCTCATTAAATGCTGACAGGAAATGTTAATTCAGACACTGAGTGAGGCAAAACATACAAGCAAGAAACTGAAAGCGTTTCTGCATCTCGTTGGTGCTGCTTCAAGAAACCTCAAGCACTATTGATTAAGCAGCAGAAACTGGTTAGCCTTATGGCTATTAAGATGGTCACTCAAATGACTTGGCTCAACAGTGGAAAATACCACAGAGATTATACAGTCATATGAAAAAAATTTTGGAACCCCTCTCAGCCTCCATAATAATTGACTCTCCTTTCAACAAAAAAAGATAACAGTGGTATGTATGTCTTTCATTTCCTAGGAACATCAGAGTACTGCGGTGTTTTCTGAACAAAGATTTTTAGTGAAGCAGTATTTAGTTGTATGAAATTAAATCAAATGTGAAAAACTGGCTGTGCAAAAATGTGGGTCCCCTTGTCATTTTGCTGATTTGAATGTCTGTCACTGCTCAATGCTGATTACTTGCAACACCAAATTGGTTGGATTAGCTCATTAAACCTTTAACTTCATAGACAGGTGTGTCCAATCATGAGAAAAGGTATTTAAGGTGGTCAATTGCAAGATGTGCTGCCCTTTGACTCTCTTCTGAAGAGTGACAGAGAGCATGGGATCCTCAAAGCAACTCTCAAAAGATCTGAAAACAAAGATTGTTCAGACTCATGGTTTAGGGGAAGGCTACAAAAAGCCATCACAGAGGTTTAAACTGTCAGCTTCAACTGTAAGGAATGGAATCAGGAAATGGAAGGCCACAGGCACAGTTGCTGTTAAACCCAGCAGGTCTGGCAGGCCAAGAAAAATACACCAGTGGCAAATACACAGGATTGTGAGAATGGTTACAGACAACCCACGGATCACCTCCAAAGACCTGCAAGAACATCTCGCTGCGGATGGTGTATCTGTACATCGTTCTACAATTCAGCGCAATTTGCACAAAGAACATCTGTATGGCAGGGTGATGAGAAAGAAGCCCTTTCTGCACTCACACCACAAACAGAGCCGCTTGTTGTATGCAAATGCTCATTTAGACAAGCCAGATTCATTTTGGAACAAAGTGCTTTGGGCTGATGAGACCAAAATTGAGTTATTTGGTCAGAACAAAAAGCGCTTTGAATGGCGGAAGAAGAACACCGCATTCCAAGAAAAACACCTGCTACCTACTGTCAAATTTGGTGGAGGTCCCATCATGCTGAGGGGCTGTGTGGCTAGTTCAGGGACTGGGACCCTTGTTAAAGTCAAGGATCAGATGAATTCAACCCAATATCAACAAATTCTTCAGGATAATGTTCAAGCATCAGTCACAAAGTTGAAGTTACGTAGGGGTTGGATATTCCAACAAGACAATGATCCAAAACACAGTTGGAAATCTACTAAAGCATTCATGCAGAGGGAGAAGTACAATGTTCTGGAATGGCCGTCACAGTCCCCTGACTTGATTATCATCGAAAATCTATGGGATGATTTGAAGCAGGCTGTCCATACTCGGCAGCCATCAAATTGAACTGAACTGGAGAGATTTTGAATGGAAGAATAGTCAGAAATACCTCCATCCAGAATCCAGACACTCATCAGAGGCTATAGGAGGCGTCGAGAGGCTGTTAGATTAGCAAAAGGAGGCTCAACTAAGTATTGATGTCATGTCTCTGTTGGGGGGCCCACATTTATGCACCTGTCTAATTTTGTTACAATGCATATTGCATATTTTCTGTTAATCAAATAAACATAATGTCATTGCTGAAATACTACTGTTTCCATAAGGCATGTCATATATTAAAAGGAAGTTGCTACTTTGAAAGCTCAGCCAATGAGAAACAAAAATCCAAAGAATTAAGAGGGGTTCCCAAACTTTTTCATATGACTGTACAAATGTAATGCTAAAAGATTCAAATCATTAAATATAGTAATGAGTCAACAATACGTTTACACATTACGCAACATATCATGTTCAGTAATTCTACATATTTAATATAATACATTTTGGTAAAAAGCAGCATGCCTACCTCACACCTGCTGAGAAGACCAGTCTCCTGCAGTCGGGACCAAATGCTCTGAATTCTCCCAGCATGCTCCGGGTGATTGTTTGTGTTCCCACACGTACACTGGTGTTTTAGCATGAAAGTATCATAGACCACTCCTAAATGACACCAAGCCACAAAAAAGAAATAGGTTTGCTGTTACAAAAGAAAACATTCATATAGACATAAACTAATGTAACACTAAAAACGGTTTTAAACCTCTCGTCTTTCTATTTGCATTTCTTGGGGCAGCAGTGGCAGGCAGCCAAGCAGGCAAGTCCAGACTTTCCTATCCTCAGTTAAGGATTCCAGCTCTTCCTGGGGAATTCCCAGGCATTCCCAAGCTACCTGAGATATTTCAATGTGTCCTGGTCTTCCTCAAGGTCTCCACTGCATAGGATGTGCCTGGAGCAGGCCACTAGAGGGGCATTCTTACAATATGCCCGTATCACGTCAACAATCTCTTCTTGATCAGGAGGAGCAGCAGAAACTCTCCTTTGAGGTTCTTCTGAATCACTGAGCTTCTCACCCTAACATGGAGTGTCAGCCAAACCACCTTCCATAGAAACCTCATTTCTGATGCTGGTACTTGTAATCTCACTTTCATTCATTACCTAGAGCTTATGACCGACCACAGGCGAGGTCAAAGATATTGATCAACTGGTAAATTGACAGCTTTGTCTTTAGACTCTGCTCCTGCTTCACCACCATGGACTGGTACACGACCTGCAAAACAGTGGCCGTCCTCCCCAGTCCACTTGTCAATCTGACATTCCTATTTTCCATCACTGTCACTTGAACTCCTGCACTAAGGGCAGCTGTTGCCCCCTCACCTGGAGAGAACAATCCACTTTTTTTCTAAAAAAGAACCATGACCTCACACTTGGAGGTGCTGATCTTCATTCCAGCCTCTTCACACTCGGCAGCTTGCCGAAGGTAACAGTAAGAATCGACAAAGAGGACATCATCATCTTCATAAAGCAATAATGCTACTCCTAGCCTCCACAACTGAGACACTCACATCCTCAGCTGTGCCTTGATATCCAGTCCGTGAAAATCACAAACAGGAGTAGTGACAAGACACTACCTTCAGAGTTCAACTCCTGCAGTAAATGAATCGTAGCGCCATGTATTCGGACACAGCTCTCACTCCATTCATATAGGAAATGGCTGGCACACAAGAGCACCTCCCGCAATACACGCTGAAAGACACAGGAACTTCTTTTAAACATTCAGTGTTTTATTTACACCACAACAAATCCTATGATTTTTCTTCCATTAACACCTTTTCATAGTATGTATACATTATACCACATCATTTACTTTGCCTAGTTTTGATTCAGGATTGCAAAACGTTGACCTATATAGATTAGGGCACCCCATTCTCCGTATCCTCCCTAAACATCTTGACAAATTTCAAGATGTGCACAGTCCAAGCAAGACATACAGTATAACCATTCCATAGCTTGTCCCGAGTCTTTACCCAGCTGGCACTGCTTGTGGGGACTCCCAGACAACATCACCTGCATCGTCTTGACTTGACAGTTCTACTCCAACATTCCACCCTGTTGGCAAGTTTTTCACCATAAGCCCAGCTACCCTACACACTTGTACTTGTGATCTCATTTATATGGTCTTTACCTACAGCCTGGAACTAGAGGTGTGGACAGGGACTAGTAAATCAAAATATTCATCTAAGGATTTTAACTACAGTTAAGTACAACCGCTGCATTTGCATGCAGTTTATTGGTCAGCCTCACAATCATTTCTACCCTTAGTGCTCTTAAATAATTTATACACATTTAGACTGTGATAATTGATTTAATCACTAAAAATGAAATAAATAAATACATACATACATACGAGGGAAATTCAAAAAGTTTCTGTACTTTTATATTTTCGTTGGAAATGGTGAAGGTGGGGGGAGTAGTGATTGGTCGAGTCTGAGAGTGCCATGTGACTAGTTCTCTCTGGCAAGCCAGCTGCCCTTGCAGTTTAATATAAGAGATGTCACCCTGTGGTGACGATGGCTGCTAAACGCATAAATTGCACCAAAGAGGAACCAGCGTCCTGTCATATGCTTTTTGTAGGCAGAAGGAATGCCGGGATCAGAAATTCATCTCCTCATGTGTGCTCAGTATGGGGAAAAAGTTCTCCCTCATAGAGTCCTCTATGAGTGGATTGAAATGTTCGAAAATGGCCGTACTAGTGTGACATTAGAACATTACAACAACAACATTTATTTATATAGTACATTTTCATACAAACAGTAGTTCAAAGTGCTTTACATACTGAGAACACTACATTAGAACACTTTAGACGAGAACAGGCCATTCACCCCAACAAAGCTCGCCAGTCCTATCCACTTATTTCTTTGAAAAAAAAAAATCAAGTTTAGTTTTGAAAGTCCCTAAAGTCTTACTGTTGTCTACCAAACTACTTGGTCACTTACTCCAAGTGTCTATCGTTCTTTGTGTAAAGAAAAACTTCCTAATGTTTGTGTGAAATTTACCCTTAACAAGTTTCCAACTGTGTCCCCATGTTCTTGGTGAACTCATTTTAAAGTCAACGTCTCGATCCACTGGACTAATTCCCTTTATAATTTTAAACACTTCACTCAGGTCTCCTCTTCTTCTTTTGTTTAAACTGTAAAGGCTCAGCTTTTTTAATCTTTCCTCATAACTCATCCCCTGTAGCCAAGTCAGCCTAGTCGCTCTTCTCTGGGCCTTCTCTTGTGCTGCTATGTTCTTTTTGTAGCTTGGAGATCAAAACTGCACACAGGACTCCAGATGAGGCCTCACCAGTGTGTGATAAAACTTGAGCAGAACCTCCTGTGATTTGTACTCCACACGTCAAGGTGCTATATAACCTGACATTCTGATAACCTTCTTAATGGCATCTGAACACTGTCGGGAATTCGATATCTTGGAGTCCACTATGACTCCTAATTCCTTCTCATAAGGTGTACCTCCCATTGTGTATTCAAACCTCACATTTTTAGTTCCTATGTGTAATTCTTTACATTTAGTGACATTAAATTTCATCTGCCACAAATCTGCCCAAGCCTGTCTGCTTTCCAAGTCCTTCTGTGATGATATATCCATCCATCCATCCAACCCGCTATATCCTAATTACAGGGTCACAGGGGTCTGCTAGAGCCAATCCCAGTCAACACAGGGCGCAAAGCAGGAAACAAACCCCGGGCAGGGCGCCAGCCCACTGCAGGGTGCACACACACACACACACACACACACACACACACACACACACACACACACACACCAAGCACACACTAAGGATAATTTTAGGATCGCCAATGCACCTAACCTGTATGTCTTTGGACTGTGGGAGGAAACCGGAGCACCAAGAGGAAACCCACGCAGACACGGGGAGAACACACAAACTCCACGCAGGGAGGACCCAGGAAGCGAACCCAGGTCTCCTAACTGCAAGGCAGTAGTGCTACCACCTGTGATGATATAATGGATTCCAAATTATCTGCTAATCCACCTATCTTGGTATCATCTGCAAACTTAAACACCTTGTAACTTATATGCCTATCTAAATCATTTATATGATGCAGATTGCTCCGGATGTCCAGCTGCAGCCACGACCACAATCAATAATGTGAAAGCAGCAGTGCATCAGTGGCTATGCGCTCAACCAAAAACATTTTTTGCTGATGGCATTAAAAAGTTGATACAACGCTGGGAAAATTGCATCGCAAAGGACGGTGACTATGTAAAAAAGTGAAGTAATTTGTTTTTGAAATTCCTAATAAATAACAGTTAAAAAAAAATGCAGAAACTTTTTGAATGTCATACCTACATACGTACATAAAATATGGAACTGTGGCAGTCTTAAGTTTATCCTGAAGCACCTTGTACTGATATGGTACAAGTCTGGAATAGACTACTCTAATTCAATTTAAATATCCATTCAAATAAACTAAGCAGTCATTTCAACCGAAGTGCATTTAGTCCAACAGAAGTTTTGAATCTTCAGTAATAAATTATATACTTATTCAATTGAAATTTCATAAAAGTGCAACTCACTTTGCTTGAAAATGTCAGTTCTTCAAGATACCAATAACCTGACTGCATTAGTATTGTATATAAAGGCTATGTTAAATTTACCTTCTTTAAACCAACAGCTTTTACACAAATATAATTACCTGAATATTCTTAAATTTCAATAAGCTATGTGATAAACAAAGTTAGGTAAAACGGTTATAACAAATACTGATACTGCATACACACTCAATATTGACTTAGCAAGTCAAAGGCTATTCTGTACAGTAAACATCAACATTCATCTTCATCAAAAGAGAACATACTATACAATACTAACACTAACACAAGTGATGGTTTGTTTATGGGCTAAAAATAGATCATTAATATAAATTAACCCAAAGACTCTTGTATGTACTTCAAAGACGGAACACAGCTTTCAAACTGAACTTCCTGGCTCAACTGAGATTAATGGCTGTTGCATTCCAAGTGCTTTGATTGAGAAGAATGACCAACAGAGGTTGCGGTTGCCAAATCATGGCAATATTTAAAAAAAAAAAGAAAAAAAAATATGGAGAAGTAGAGGCTTTGGCAGGAACTCACATGACAACCAGATTAAATAAAAATGGGTTTACCTGTAGTGAAAACATGCTTGATGAGCTTTGCAGTCCCAGCACTGCTTTTCAGACATGGGTTTGCAGGAGAAGATAACGCTCGGCCAAGTGGCCGGTGAGGCATGCCAGAAATTGGCAAAGAAGCTTGGTAAACCTGCAACTGCTGTAGGTGGTGCTGATCTGAAAACTAAGAAGAAAAACAAAACAAAAAAAAAACAATAATCAACTCATAGAAAAGTGTGTGAAATAAGATTATCAAAAAAAATGTACACCAAAGTAGGCCTTCTGCTTAGATTATAGACTGAGAGAAAGGAGGTGTGTTTTTACAAAAATGTGTGCATGAAGTAAATGAACGTCATACTGCTTGTAACACACACAGCACAGCTGCTCCATGTAACACGTGTGAACAGCCTCGTGTTCTACTTTAACCTTTTCAACCTTTATCTCTACCTGCAAGCTTACTACAAGTCTGTGATGGCCAGTTCGATCTTCTACACTGTGGTGTGCTGGGCTGGTAACACCAATTCAAGAGCGGTCCACCAAATCAACAAGCCAATTAAAAGGGCAGGCTCAGCTATGAGATGCACTCTGGACCCCCGGAAGTCACTCAAAGAATTCAAACTAAACTGAGTGCTGTTATGAACAATTCTGCATATCCTCTATGTGACACACCAACACTGAGGACTTTTAACCAACGAACCATTCAGCAGAATCTTCTTGAGAAATACTATGGGGTTTCCTTTACACCCAAATTTAATATGCTTTTGTAAAGTCTCAGGGGGCCAAGTCAGAAGTGTTTTTCTTTTTAGTCATTCCAGTGTGTGTTCAGGTCACAGTTTGTGTGTATGTGTCCCTGGGGACACATAAGGTCCTATCTATAGTCCAACAAAACAAACCTAAAAAATGAATAGAAATGTTAAAGAAACATGACATGAAAGGAAACAGAAAATTTTCACACAGAATCTAACTACTGGAAAGCTGGACAGTGAATGATTTTGGGGTGGGCAAAACTTTTGGTAATAATATATTAAGACGTATTTTTAAAGTTGTTATGTTAGTGGCAGAAGGGGAGGAAACATCACGTAACATATAATTCTGGTCCTGTTCCTAAAAAATGGGATACGTTCATTAAGACCATTCATTTACCATAAGGAATAAAACTAAAGGTCAGTCTCCTTCATTGACACAACAAAAAACACCTTAACCTGAAAATTGCTCCGGGGCGCAATACAATGGCTGACTCTCACTCTGACTTACAAAGTTCATGTAAAAAGACAATGTTCCCCTTGGGGATGAATAAAGTACACATAAAAAAATAAAATAAAATAAAAATCTTGTATAGCCCAAACACCACACAAGGAATGCCTCAATTTGACTCCCTACAGCCAATCCATCATTTCCACTTCAAAAATACAATATTACAAGATAATTTGTCCTTGCACAGTGCAACTCTCAAAGCAAGATGCAAAGTGAGATTATACCAGTCGCTAAATACAAAACTATCACGTATAAGGAGACACATTTGTCAAAATACATCAGAAACAAAGTAGAAACTAATTAACATAAATGAAAACACCACCGCTGCTTACACTTCAGCAATACTGCATTTAGAGCATATTTCATTTGTAAAGTGATTAGCTGGAAAGGCTGAAGAAAAATACAAACAAAAATGTTAGAAAATATCAAAATACTTAATATACAAATGAAAGCAATCTGTCACTGAAATCAAATTCCATTGTTATACAGTAAAAGGCTGTTTACTGGTAATTACATTTTATTTCCATCTTATTATAATCCAGGGAGCCACAATATAATGGATAATAAATTATATTATCATAACATGCATGGTTTTCAATGTATAAAATTAGAGGGCTTCACCGCCCCTGCTCACTTCGCTTGCCAACCACACCTGCGCCAACCATGTCGCATCTCTGCCGCTTGTGTTGTGAAGAGGGGGGCTGAACGCACCCCAAGGAAATGCGGTTGCTTCTCCGACACCCCCTCTTAAACAGTGATACAATGGGAAACACAGTTGTTTTTGTGTTTTTTTTTTACCTCCTCTTTGCTCGATCCGCTGCTGGCGTGCTGCTGCTGCCGTGCCGCGTAATCAGCATCTCGTGCACCTATGTCCATATATTTGATCTCTTTTTGCTTTTACCTTTTCGTCAATATCATATTGAATTTTGATTCAGTGTTTGGAATTACATCTTGACAACATAACGTAGAACTGCCTGTGAGTGAATATTGTTTCTTTCTCTCTACAAGAAATGTGTCTGATATAACCACGCAGGACTTTTCCAAATCTCTTTGCATAAGCTCTTGTCTCGGGTGTGGTTACATCTCTTGGCACGAAGACTCGTCTCGCAGGACGTGAAAGTGTCTCTATGAGACAATCATGTCTCGTCTTTTGTTATAATAGAGAGATGTGTTTGTTTTGTGTAAATAACATCAGGGTTTTATTTTAACAAAAAAGTGGTGAGATTTATTCCATTAATGAAATGAGGAAAAAAAAAAACTGGGTAGTTATCCAGTGATGTGGAGAAGACGGTGGGCCCTAGAAGTCTGAGCTGCAAATCAAAACGTTGTCAGTTCAATCTCACCTTTGACTGTGTGACCCAAAAGAGTGCTCTAGTAGGAACAAAATATGTCCAAAAATGTAACGTATATATGGAAGAGCTATACGTTTACATGCTGCCTCTTGACACTGATAATGCCAGAAGGCACTTGAAAGCCAGTTGCATGAGCGAGCTTCTTGTAGGCCTCCGTTAGGCAGAAGAGACGTTTTTGTATATTGCTCATTGGTTGTAAGCCAGCTGAGGCTTTGGAGGATTTCCAAAGTCATCTGTTACTTAATCTTTGCCTCACCATCGGGACAAACAGTCTCTTATGTAAACAAAGCACTGTAGCATATTTTATCAAAAAGGTTTTACAGTCTTTTTCTTACATATTTGAAAATGCTTGGGATAAATGCCAAAAAGTCAGTGTGTTCACAAAGAGACAAGTCAGAGACCAGACTCCATTAATGCACTTCTCCATTTTAAAAGTAACTCCAAAAATGTTTTTTTGGGTAAAAATTATTAAATGTTAAATCTGTCTCTTTCAGAACACACCACCACCATTGATTCTTTCTTTCCTAGGAGCATTCTTGGAAATTGTCCTTTTAATTAATACTTCAAATAATAAAAGAGAAAAAAAAAGCACATGGTGACATATCTGGTCAAGTCAAGTCAAGTCAAGCTAGGAGCGTGCACTGGTACAGTGTGTTGCCACACCCACTACACAACAAAACAACTCGGGATCCCGGTTTGCAACCCCCCAGGCAGACACACGGTCCAGTCCCACCCTCCGAACCCTCTATCTGCCGCAGCCAGGTGTTACGTGGGCGACCCCTTGGCCTGGTCCAGCCACTCTGGTTCCCAACAATAAGAATCTTATGAGCCGGATCACCCTCGGAGAAACACACCACATGGCCGCAGTGCCGTAACTGATGCTCCCTCACAATCCAGGTAATGTGCCTCAATCGGGACTCCATGAGCAACACAAAGTCAAACCAATGGCACCCAAGGATTTTCCGGAGAGACACAGTACCAAAGGAGACCAGTCTTTGTCTCAGGTCACTGGATAGTGTCCATGTGTCACAACCATATAGCAAGACAGGAAGCACCAGGACTCTAAAGACTTGGACCTTCGTCCTTTTACAGAGATATCAGGAGTGCCACACACCCCTTTCCAGAGACCTCATGTCCCCCCATGCTCTCCCAATTTGTCTACTGACTTCATAGGAAGAGTCACCAGAGACATGAATGTCACTGCCAAGGTAAGTAAACTTCTCGACAAGGTCGACACACTCTCCGCAAACAGACACAATGCTGATGGCCGTGCCCAAGAGGTCATAAAAGGCCTGGATATCTGGGGAATAGAAACAATGGAAACTGCTTAGAGGTCAGAAAATCTAACTGACAACTCACAGTGAGTAAGCAGACTGTCAAGGTGGAGAATCTCAGTTTTGGCTAAATTTAAGTCAAAGGTAGCCTTGTGCCAACAAAAAAAAAAAAAAAAAAAAAAAAACTAAGCCCAGGATTAAACAATTTCTCCAATATACATACTTTCAGTTGCATTTTTATCAAGTTTCACAAAAAAAAATCTGATGAGTCTGACAAGAAATTCTCCACTCCTACTTCAGGTAACTGTTAAAATAAAAAAGAATAAAACAATTTCGATGAGAAGAGTTCTATTCACCTAACTTTCTGATAGCTACCATAAACTCACTAAGCCATTTCAAACGTCTATGGTTCTCTGTGAGAGGAAAAAAAAATTGGAACATTTGTGTGAAATTCACTCATAACAAATTTTTACCTTTGTCTTGATGTTCTTGTTTAAGAAATCATTTCGACGTAACTGTCTCGATCCACTGGACTAGTTAAGTTTCATAATTTTAATCTTTAAAATCTTTTAACCTGATCTTTAGTTGCTTAAACTGAAATGGTTCAGTTCCTTCAGTCTTTCCCAACCACTCCTACCTCAAAGTCCCCACATCAGACTAGTTGTTCTTCTGTAGTCTTTCTCTAGTGCTGCCATGATGTTTTTTTTGGATGATGGAGACCTAAACTGCCCTCAATAATCCAGATGAGGTCTCATTAGTGTGTTATAAAGCTCAGTCATCCATTCACCCCCCAACAACCGCCCCAATCTTGAGCTGAACTCCACAAAATGTGGATACTATATAACTGAACATTTTATTAGTCATCTTAACTGGTTTTGGCCACTTTCTGGATATCTGTAGTACTAGGGTGTTGTACCATGTTAGCCATTATGGATGTAGTGAGAAGTCAAGCAAAATGACACCTTTGATTACTTCTGTATTACATCTTGCCTGAAGAAGGGGCCTGAGTTGCCTCGAAAGCTTGCATATTGTAATCTTTTTAGTTAGCCAATAAAAGGTGTCACTTTGCTTGACTTCTCACTACAACTAAGCTGTTGAAATTTAAGAATATAGGAATGGCCTTAAATATAAATCAGTGCACTTTTCTTAAAAAGCTAAAGGCGTGTTGTGCCAACTAGGCCCATACACATCAGAATGACCCACAAGGCTAAATGCCAAAATTAAGAGAAGAATGGCAACAGTTTAATTAGAGGGCTCATGGCAGCTTTACAAAGCTACAGACTTTTAAGGCCAAACATAATAAATCTACAAAACCAGCATAAATAACATGTTCACAGGACAGTAAGCTAATACTCAAAGTAAAAATTGAATTCAGTATGGCAAACAATTCTGTGCCTAAGGACAATGCCAACAGTCATGAAAACTGGTCTGCCTAGGACAGCTGATATGTACCCACTAACTGGTCCATTGCTAGTGTATGCTCACTTTGACTTACAACGTGTACATCTTTGCTAAACTGCTGTGGACATGTTAAAGCAAAAATCATTACTGGAAAATAAAAGCAGGAGGCCAGGAACTTGAAGAGTTTTAGAACGACAGGGTTCTAAAAATGAACAAGCACGAGCAGAACGCAGTTTGCTTTAAACCTATAAACAACAAGGCTGGTCAGCTAAGGACCTGTTGTAAAACATGGAGACAACACAGTCTTCTTATCCGGGATCCAAAGCCAGGTGGGCGGGAGGAGAGCTTTGGCAACATTAGTTCAACATATTCACTTTTTATTTTCAAAATCTATTTTCTGTCTCCCTTAAAAAAAACATCATCTCCCTTAAAGAGATGGGGGTCTGTGTATAGATGTGTGGAGAAAATAATACTTTAAATGCATGGAACTTACATGCTGACAGAATAACATGAGGGAAGTGAAGCTGATGAAAATTTCTATAAGCACAATATGTCTACAGGGTGGGCCATTTATATGGATACACCTTAATAAAATGGGAATGGTTGGTGATATTAACTTCCTGTTTGTGGCACATTAGTATATGTGAGGGGGAAAACTTTTCAAGATGGGTGGTGACCATGGTGGCCATTTTGAAGTCGGCCATTTTGGATCCAACTTTTGTTTTTTCAATAGGAAGAGGGTCATGTGACACATCAAACTTATTGGGAATTTCACAAGAAAAACAATGGTGTGCTTGGTTTTAACGTAAGTTTATTCTTTCATGAGTTATTTACAAGTTTCTGACCACTTATAAAAAGTGTTCAATGTGCTGCCCATTGTGTTTGTGTTAACAAACAAAACCACCGCTATTGTTCTGACACTAACCCACATTGGACAGATCCCTCCAAGACTGTTGGAACAAAAAAATTGATGGTATGGTGTGGTATATGGGGTACAAAGATAGTGGGGCCATTCTTCATCAATGGAAACCTCAAGGCCACTGGATATGCGAAATTGCTACATGATGATGTGTTTCCCTCTTTATGCACTGAAGCTGGCACGTTCCCTGAGTATTTTCAGCAAGATGGTGCATCACCACATTATGGGTGTCAGGTCCGAGCATTCCTAGATGAACAGTTTCCTGGAAAGTGGATTGGTCGTCGTGGGCCAGTTGAATGGCCCCCAAGGTCTCCCGATCTGACCCCCTTAGACTTTTATCTTTGGGGTCATCTGAAGGCAATTGTCTATGCTGTGAAGATACGAGATGTGCAGCACCTGAAACTACGGATACTGGAAGCCTGTGCTAGCATTTCTTCTGCGGTGTTGCTATCAGTGTGTGAAGAGTGGGAGAAGAGGGTTGCATTGACAATCCAACACAATGGGCAGCACATTGAACACATTTTATAAGTGGTCAGAAACTTGTAAATAACTCATGAAAGAATAAAGTTACGTTAAAACCAAGCACACCATTGTTTTTCTTGTGAAATTCCCAATAAGTTTGATGTGTCACATGACCCTCTTCCTATTGAAAAAACAAAAGTTGGATCCAAAATGGCCGACTTAAAAATGGCCACCATGGTCACCACCCATCTTGAAAAGTTTTCCCCCTCACATATACTAATGTGCCACAAACAGGAAGTTAATATCACCAACCATTCCCATTTTATTAAGGTGTATCCATATAAATGGCCCACCCTGTACATTACAGAAAACAAGCTTAAGATTACATTTTCTCTACTTCATTTATTAAAGTAAATTAATTTCTGCCATAATGTCAACAGTTGCATGAAATTGATTTGCCCAAATTAAACAAACATGCAACATAAGGACAACAGCGTTAACTAATTCTCAATAGCAACCAAAAAGCCAATAAAAACCAAATTACTAAAAACGACACATACTTAAACAGTCATTAAATCTTAAGGTCCACAGGCTATGGTCTTGCAATGTTGCGGATAAGTGAGATCTGGTAGCTCTAGCCATTTACCAGAGGGAAGAAGATCGAGCAGTGGGATATGACGAGTCAGGTAAAATCTTCATGGCTTTATGTTTCATTCTGCAAAAGTGCAGTGAACCCACAGTGGGCAGATGGTAACCAGTAAAGTGAGCCCACAAGGGGCAGATGGTAACCAGTAAAGTGAACCCACAATGAGCAGACGGTAACCAGTAAAGCAAACCCACAGTGGGTGGAAGTTAACCAAAGACTTTAAAAGCAGTCCCCACCACGCGCTCTCTCCTCTTATGGTTGTTTCCCACCTTCAGCAGAGGGACTGCTGTACCAGGCTGTGATAAAAAAAAAATAAATAAATAAAAGTTAAAATATTTTAAATAGTTGACCTCTAGAAGATGATCTTTGCATTCTCCGACACCCTTATTCATTTAAATGCACATCTCTCTATTATATAAAAAAAAATCCTGGGTCGAGATGTGACTTTCGCGGAGACACTTTAACGTCCCGCGAGACAAGGACGACAACGTCTGTACAGGCTTTTAAATGTTCGAAGCGCCGTGCGAGATGCAGATCATGTGGCACAAGCAGCAGGGGCAGCAGCAAGCCAGCTGATTGAGCATAGAGGAGGGGAAAAAAAAACAAAAAAATGTATTTGTTTCCCATTGTATCACCGTTTAAGAGGGGGTTTCGGAGGAACGACCACATTTCCTTAGCGTGCGTTCAGCTCCCCTCTTCACAACATGAGAGGCATAGACACAAAGTGGCGCCCCTTTGGGGGGGGTGTTGTGGGGAGGGGTGGGCAAGCAAAGAGAGCAGGGGGCAAAGCTCCCTAGTCAACTTAAAAGGAATATTAAATTTAGTACCTTTTTACCAGTAGCCTCAGGCTGTGGGCTGCTAAAGTCACTATCGCATTTTCTGAATCTATTTAATTTATGACCAATTTTTATGAAGGTAAAAAAAATACATACAGGCTAATGAATACTGTAAGGAAAGTGAGAGATGAACTAATAACAACATAATCTGAAAAACAGTACAAACAAAACATATTTCAAAGTGCTTGGATTTCTCTTTGCAATCAATCAGTTAGTTGGGTAAGTTGTACCACACCTTCAGGGCACTGCCTAGAAAAGGACACTCAAAATATCCCAGTATTTGAACAAGGAGAATGACTTGAGAGGGAAGTCATATTGACATCACTACAAATTTCAGTGGCACAGAGGAGGAAAGCTGCATCTGTCAACAGCCACATAACACACTGACCTGTATGGGAGAGTGGCACAAAAGACCAAGTGTGAGCTTCTTAGTCAAACATGAAAGTTCTGCTCTCACACTGCCCATGTCCAATAAACCTTAGAATTAAGTTAGCAGGTGACAATATGAGACATAATGGAAAATGGATACAATACTTTATTGTAAAATATTAGAGATGCTTGCCTCCATCTAATAAAAATCCTAAACTAAGCTCTGGAAAAGATTCAACCACAGATCATAGCAAGAGCAGAGGGTGAACACTTTTGAGGGGTGCAGTCAAGGTCAGCACCCTCTAAAATCGGCTGCCTGGGTCGAAATGGGTTGTTTCTCAAATGTTGTCCTAGAAACTGGAATGAAATTGAACAAATCTGCTGAGAGGAATGGATAAAAATCACTCCTACCCAGTGTGTAAAGATGGTAGACAAGGCACCTTAAATAAATATTCATATTCATTATGTAAAGCTTTCAGCTTTTGACTTTAAAATGTATGTTGACAAAAAACTCCCTTGTGTTTTTGTCTTCTTGAACATTTGAGTTTGCAGTAAAATACCAAAAAGTATAATCTGTAATCTGTCAATTTGTAAAGTTTCTGTAAAGAGTCTAAATATTTTTGGAAAAAGAAAAAAAAAAACTGCACCTTTCCTCTGCTTTTCTTAATTTATATTTGCAGTGCAGGATTCTTAACATTATAGGTCTTAATTTGCATTCATTGCACACACGATTACAATAATAAGAATACAAAGTTTATTTCATTTATACAGTAAATATTTCCAACACAATTCGTTTTTTTGAATGATTTGTGCACTTATACATTGCTATATAAACAGAATGTGCGTATGTACATCCTACATATGTATGGTACATGCACAAAGAGAGAGATGCTGTATGTGTGAGTCTAAGTATCTATTATATATAAAGCCTAAAGGCAGCTTGTTTCCCTGGTGGGCACAAAAATTAATTTGGAGTTCAGGAGCCGGCAGAGAGGTGGGCAGACAGAGTGAGTCACTGCAAGGATGATGACTCAGAGATGAGCCAATTCATACATTCACAAGGAAAGCTATTCAACAGTTTTGGAGGAGGGATGTTGTTGAAAATTACAATCGATGCTTTTTATTAACCCTGTCAGTACTAGAAAAAAGTATATACAAATTACATTAACTTACAGTTTATGTGGCTTGTCTTAAGCAGCTGTAATTGCTCTGCATGGAGCATAGACATGAGAAGAAATGGCAGTCTTTTCTGAAGAACACTACAGTGGATATGTGATTCTCTTTTTTTTTTTTTTTTTTTTTTAAGAAGTGAATAGGCGTATATTAGTTTGTAACAGCAACCCACATCTAGGAAGTAAAAGTTCAGACAAGCTGTCTTTTTTGCACATGATCAGAAAGAAAGTAAAAACTGCACCTTGGGAACCTTTCAGAAAAAGGGCCATAAAGCCCTTTAGCAAAGATATC
>JANRMT010062850.1:27954109-27996289 GCA_026402145.1 Polypterus bichir lapradei | reverse complement strand
AAATAAACTCAGAACTATGATTGATCCTAGCCCTGCAGTGGACTGTTGCCAGGTCCAAGACTGCCTAGAGCTCGATGCTGCTATCATAAGATTAAGTGGCATTGGTCTTTATGCTAGGTTAACAGTAATAACAAGCATTACCCAAAAACACAATTATAACACAGTTCTACTACTCTTCTATTTGAACCAGAGATCTTTACACATGAAACCATAAACACACAGAATAAAATCACCAAGTAGTATGATGGAGAAGGAAACTTTAGGGACCTTCAAATCTCAACCCAATGTTATTCTGGTCAAATGTTATTTTGCATGAAGGGGATAACAGACTTGCTGGGCAGAATGGTCTGTTCTCATCACAATGAGCCTGCCCATTTATATCCTCATCATAGCCTTTACTGGCACTACACAGGTACTTTAGGTATTCTTCATTTCACCTCTAAAAACAAGAGGTGAAAGTAATGTAATATAACAGGACATTCTGAAGTGTCATGGTGGTGCAGTCAGTAATGCAGCTTCCTCACAACACCAGTGCCCTGGGTTTGATCCCCACCCGGGATGTTGTCTGTGTGAAGTTTGCACATTATCCCCAAAAGCCTTCAGGTTTTTCTCCCTCATTCCCCAGAATTTGCAGATTGATTCTTAGTACGTCCTAGGCTGGGAGAGTGTGTGTGTGTGGGGGGGGTCCCGTGGTGGGCTGTTCCCTGCCTTGCACCTTGTGCTGCCTGGCCAGTCTCCTGAAATGCCTTAAAACAGGCCTAACAATGAGATGAGATAACCTAACTCATTAATAGGAATGTATTTAACTAAATACTTTTCATGCTTCCTAGCTGGTGAATAAATAAAATGAAGACAGTGGGTGGAGAAGCAGCAGTTTATGCAATTTGTCATTGTTTAAACTTGCAGCTGGGGTGTCTCCTATGAAAATTTTAAATACTATATCTTTATATTACTTTGGTAATATAGCTTCACTCTTAGTCCATGGCAAGCAGTTAGGCACAAAAGCAAGTCTGATCTGGTCCTTTAGAAGTGTGTGTGGTTGTGAGCGTGCTCTAAGATGGGTCCCATTAAAGATTATGCTTAATGCCACAGCTCTCCATTATCTGAGTTCAGAAAATAGGTAGACGGAGATGGGAGAGGGAATGGGGGAAAATTTACCTGAGTGTAAAGCAGACTCTGGTCATTAGGCTCTTTAAGTTCAATTGAGTCTTCGTCATCATATGTCTCATCCTCCTCATCTGCTTCACTTTCTGTGTTTTCATCCCTTACGGTAATAGCATGATCTGAAAGACTACCATCACCAGGGTTTTCTTCCACTTCTGGCTGCAGGCCAAGTACTTCTTCTACCTGTTCGCTTGAAACAGCGTCCCCTAACCGCTCATCTTGCATCTCTGCAGTTTCTGACAGCTCTTCCTCTGTTTCTTCTGGATGGGTTGGTGGTTGGCGTGGAAGGTCTGTGGTTTTCGACAGCATCTGAGTGGGTAAAGTACATGAGGTGAGAAGATGCTGGAGAAAAGCTAAGGTGGCAGAGTAATAGACAGATAATAGACCATTTCCACTGAAGCATACTGTCTAATAGTCCTCCACTACATTGTTAATGATAATACCTTATCCTTGCTTAAACAGTGACAAATCCTAATCTTTTTGACTCTAGCACATCATCATCAAAACCTCTCTTTTTCACATCTTAAGTATGTTTACTACATTTTTACTTTGCATTTCCTGTTAGGCAGTATGTGTTATAATCTTTCATTAAGCCATATTGTAAGATGATTGCTATAGAAGCTGTTGGATTTTTACATTTTTATACACCAGTGAACTCTAGATTATTTTAACTCTTCTCCTGTTATGGCTGGAATGGTGGAACCTGCTCATTTACAAAACGAACATCTTTGCTTATGTGACTGCACTCATGCTTTCCATGGTCTGCTTTCTATTACGGACTCCTACACCGTATTTGTTATTAGGATAGTTGCTATACATTTAATAAATTCTTGTTGGTATGGCTGCAACATTCTCTTACCTTACTAAGCTGGATTTGTTGTTGGTATTGCTTCTGCTTCTCAAGAAAGTGCTGATGTTGCTGCTGCATTACAAGCTGCTGAAGTGCCTGGGGACTTTGGGGCAGGGGGGCAGACTGTGTCCTGCTCAGAGGCCGGTGCCGGGGAAGCTTATTTACTGTTCGCATGTTTGTGGAAACCCGTTCACCCGTTACCAGCGGGGACTGACCATAGATAGGAACTAAACATAAAAGGAAGAATGCAGTTTTAGTATAGTCAACAAAGGAAGTCACCAGAGCACAGTAGCAAGACATTGTGTATAAACAATCTGTTTCATTATTTAGTAATATCTTAAGATTTATTAAATGAACGTTGCCACAAAGTCTGATTCTATTACCACAGCTATGCTTACAAGGGCTCATACTGATGCACTTGGGCATCAAAACCTAAACAAGAAACAAATAATAAGGAAGTACAGAAAGTATAACTCTTTAATCTGTGTCTAATTTAGAGTCATGGGAGACAGCAGTATCAAATAATATGAATTACACTTCATTAATCCAGGACACAGTTGTTGTATTTTAAATGAAACAGCCAGTGATAGAATTTGAGACTGCTAGTATGGCAAAGATAATGCAGTGCCTTCCCTACATTCTGTAATGAAGGATGTTTTCCATAAAAAAAACAGAGGGGCTCACCTAGTGACTGATGGTTATAAAACATTGTTACATATATTAAAATACCTGGAGATCAATTTATGTTAGGCTCTCTACTATCATAGTATATGCTGTATTACCAAGAACTAATTCTAAATTTACTTCCTATTTCTGGAAAAGAATGAACATTATTCTACAGTTCCATTTCAGCCCTGCAATCATCAATTTTTTTGTACAAAGAAAACACTTCATATGTGAAGCATTGACAGATGTGACACAAAATCGAGTGAATAATTCTTAGAAGACATTAAAATGTGGCTAAAAGCACAAAAAAAGAATCATGATTAGCCTGTTAAAGGGGTGTACCTGCTAGAAGTGCACTCTGCTGCCGAGCTTGCTCAAGAAGCAATACATGCTGCAGAAGGGATGAATGGCTGTGGCTATTGGAGGCTGTGTCGGTATCATGAGGCACCCCAGGAGGCAGGCAGGCAGGGAGTGATGTGGTGCTAACAAACTTTCCTGTAAGAGCACCACCCTGACGCAAGGACTGAATGGCCTGCCTTTCTGCCTCCTGCTGAGCAGCGAGTTTTTGGGAAGCCTGAAAGAAATGATAACACAGGCAAATAAGATAAAACTTCTTGTTTATCACATTAGCAGGGATGATGGACAGACTAGTATGGATGGACATGGCTAATTCAAGTCTAAATTATTAACAGTGTTTCCCAATCTTTGTGGTGCCAGCACCCAGTTTTTCTCATGCCAGTGTGTTCATGACTCACCTCTATGGGGGGGGGGTGATATGGGGTAACCCCTCCATGAATTAAGCACAATCATCTAAGCTGGGCAAGGTTGTCCAGGACCAGCCATAATCCACCTGTGCTGCTACCGCCTGTGAACTGAGCACGACCATTGAAGCCTGGTTGAAAGGGTGGGGTGGTTGGGGTTTGGTCTAGGGTTGGCCACAGCCCACAAGCTGGGAAACACTGTTTGACTATTAATGCACCCTACTGTAACAGAAGTCTGTTTATGTTTTATAAATTGAGCAGAGACCATGTGAATTAATAATGATGCCTACAGGCATTCTTCAATACTGAATTTTAACAATTACACTAGATTTCGTTATCAAGTAAAATTTCAAAATCCACCATTACTGTATATTTGGCAGATGATTTCTTCCAAGATGAGCTACAAAACTATTATACTATAAAACAATGTGAATTTCCCCTTGGGATTAATAAAGTATCTATCTATCTATCTATCTACCTATCTAACTGATTGTACATTATTATTTACTTAAGTTGGATCACAGACAGGATAAATGACAAATGTTTTGATCCATCAACTGTTGAAAATGTATTTCACCATAAATACATAATATTATTGCCTAAAAAGCATGTTTACCGCCAAAACCCAATACACAACCAATAGAAATTGCAGATAGCTAAACTCTTACAAAATTATGAGAGCAGTCACTCTCTTAAAATTCAGATTCAGGCTGCTATTTAAATTAAATATGTTTACAGTCAATTTATGGCATTCAAATACAACTGTACAGGAGAAAGGCACTTGGTCAGTCTCCCAACACAAACTCGCTTGTATGACCCTGAACAAATTACTTAACCTGCCAATTTCAATACTGCAGTAACATATAAAATTAGCTATACTGTAAATGGCATCTTTGCAAAGTGTTCACTGTGAAATATGTGCCATTAAACGTTTGCTTCTTCATACTCGCCCCCAAGGAACTATCTGAAGTTATTGTTTTTGATGAAGAGTATTTTGCATCGATGTCTTACATATTCAGTACTGGTTTAGAAATTGATCACAAGTAATAGTATCCTTATAAATGTAAAGGGGGTGAAAAATAATTAAATTCCTTCCTTTAAAATAGTTCTACATTAACTCATAATGTTTTGACACCCAATTAATCCAAATAAGAGTTGAGGTTGGAGCCCATCCTGGCAGCACTCTTTGCAAAGCCGGAGGCAAGAAACATGGCACCAGGCCAAATTAGGGCCCACTAACACACACTGGAATCACCAATTAATCTAACCTGCATGTGTTTGGGGATGTGGGAAGAAAACTCACACACACAGTGAGAATATGCAAACTTCACATGGATAATGTCTGGGCTATGAGGTGACAGCTCTACCTACTGCATCACCGTGACACGCTTGAATGTATTTAACTTAACATTTTGTTACCTAAATGTGTAAACATCCAAATGCTCAACTGTATCAAAGAAAAGGAACCTTAAAGAGCTATGATAAAAAGTTTTAATAATTTCAAGCCATGGGAAAAAAACAGTATGGGCTAAAATGAGTTTTTTTAAACTTTCTGTAGCATTCTCAAAATGTGGAAAATATAATACACACAACATACAGGAAGAAAAATGCTCATACGAATGAGCCACCAGAGTGGATATACTTACAGACATGTGAGAGTTGGCAGCAGAGACTGAGGCAGGCAGGCCAAGAGAAATGTTAGGTAGCGATGGAGATGTATACAGACTGAGCTGACTAGCTGATCCATCTGTATTTATTGAGTGATGATGTGAGCGCATTTGCTGTATAAAGAAACCAGTGAAAGGGGCACTGAATTAAAAAAAATCAATTTTACTTGCAAGTCTATTAAACAACATTTTATATATTGTATACATAAAATATCTTGATATTGTAATTTTGCAGAAGAAACCAAAACATCAGATCTTAGGCATTTATATGCAAGACTGGGGAAGCCTTCCATATTTGGACCATTCAATAGGTGACTGTGGTAGACACAAGCTTTCATTACAATCATTGCTCTATTTAGCCTTGTTCTTTATAGAGTTCTGTATTTCAATTGTGTATTTAAATACCCCTGTTGTGTTTATTTTTGCTTTTTTAACAAATTAAGTAAACCTTACTTTTATGGAATTATTTCACTACAATACATCTCCCATTTATAAAATGCTTGTTTAGAAGGTGTTTGTTTAAATGACTCTTAAAAGGAGACCTAACATTCAATCAATAATTTAACAAAACTAAAGCTCGGAATTGAATGCATTAGTTTCATCATTTTAATACATTATGCTCATAAGTTTCAGTTTATGTTAGTTTTGAATATACTAACTAATGAAAAAGAGTCAAACTTGAGTTTGATTATATGACAGAGTTAAGCTTAATTAAAATTAAGTCTGCAGCCATGGAAATCTGTTGTGACCTTAGATACAGCTGGATAAACTTGTCAGTAATAAGCCTTACTGTATGAGAAGCCATAACAATGTATGGAATGTGTCTATATTATAACAGGCTTAATAAGCTGATGGTAAACTCAGCTTTGAAAAAAGTCTAATTGTCTCACACAGTATTTGAATAATATTTAGTACATTGTTTCCAGTATTTTGCTGGAGAAAAATAATACTGGGCTATGGGGACACTGAGAGAATGCTGCACCAGTGGAGAAAGATGCATTCGTTGAAATTCAGAAAACAAAACATACTTTCCAAAAAAAGAAAAAAATGTTTTCAAATCTAGCAGAGGAAAAAAGTTCTAGTTTAATTAAGCCAATATAATGAATAAATTGTATTCTCAGGGTAATAATTTAAAAGTCGGTTAGATCAAGGTACTTAAATAAAAGAGCAATTACAGCAAAGTGATGTTATTCAACATCACTATGGCCACAATGAGCAAGTTATAATTTCTTTGTACTGCTTGGGTTCCCCGCTAGGTTTAATTACTAAATTATTATAGATAGCTACAGCACTATATCATTTCTACAACCGACAATATATACAGAAAAAAAAATCTAAAAAAAAAAATAGCATTCCCATGTTTGAGTATTATCAAATACCAACAGCAACTCTGCTGTTTGTCACCTGCAAATATCATAAGGAGGAATTGTGAGACAGAAAAAGATGCAAATGAGAAACCAACTTTATGGAAACCTGCAGTACCAAAGAAAACGAACACAAAGGCTCCTTGAGATGGTGAAGAAGCCAGGAGCCCAACCTATGTTTTAGTTGAGAGATCCTAAGAAAACAAATTAAACCCATTTAAAAGTGAAGTTTTAATGTATTTAAAAATAAACACATTTGGTTCTAACGTGATAAACTTTAAATCTAAGTGTAATTATATTGGCCATATTGTTTAATCTAAATATCTTTGATATTTATTTAGTCATTACCTACTGTATAAAAGGCAACACTGCCTGTGTACAACGCAAATCCATTATTCTTTTCCAAATCACACCTTGAAAGCAAGTCAATGGCCTACCAATGAAACTACATTTATAAGTGGATACTGCATAATATTTCATTGTGTAAACATGTTTTGGTTATATGCGTGTGCACACCATGTTTTCTCCACAAACGTTAGTTTTTCAATTTTCTATCATGGTCAGAACATTTTATTTTTTAATAATTAGTTACTACCAACCTATGTTGAAGGAGATGTGAAACCTACTATTTATGTTTATCAAGCAGTAACATCTTCAAATCAAATTCTCCCCACTATGGAATTGGGATTGAAGGAGTTCAAAGTTATACAGCACCAAATGAATTGTGTTAATCACCAAAGCCAAATATTTTTCCCAAAAAAAGTATTACATTTAGAAATATCATTTTTAATTTATCTGTTTGGAAAAAAAACTTATATCCAAGATTTTAATTTTCTGTTCCACTGAGGAAAAAAGTTAAGACTTTCTTAAACTGTTACTTCTTCAGATTTACACTGCATTTCTTCCTCAAGGGGATACACAAAAGTGCAGAATCGTTTGCTGGTGTGTGGGCTGAATGAATCAGCTAGCTTAAAAATGCCAAGCAAAGAACAGCAGACATTTGCAAAACGCCATCAAGTTTTAATGTCAAATTCTGCTCATATTCTCAAGGTTAAGTTGTATCTGTGGAGTCAAAGGGGAGTTAATGGTAATACAGTTCAAAAAGAAAATGCAGCTTTCATAGAAAAATCAGGGTTGTTTTTTGACAAAAGACAACATTTGCTGTACTATTTTACCATCTAAGATTTTGCAGTAAAATTATTAAGCATTTTGCCTCAGACACAAAACAGATAACCTCATTCTCTTCCTCTAAACATTACATCAATATCAAGCAGAATAAACACCTCTACCGGTCATAAATTTTAAAACATCCATCTATCCTCTTCCTCTTATCTTAGATCGGGTCACAGGGGCAGTAGCTTGAGCAGAGATTCCCAGACTTCCCTTTTCCCAGCCAATTCTACCAGCTCTTCCGGGGGAATCCCTAGGCATTCCCAGGCCAGCTGAGAGACATTGTCTCCTCTTCATGCTGACACCTTATCGTGGTGGAGGGGTTTGTGTGCCCCAATGATCCTAGAAGCTCTGTTGTCGGAGGGCTTTATGCCCCTGGTAGGGTCACCCAAGGCAAACTGGTCCTAGGTGAGGGACGTGACAAAGAGCGGTTCAGAAAACCTCCTCTGATGTATAAAAACTTTGGATGGCATTTTCCCTCGCCCGGACATGGGTCACCGGGGCCCCCCTCTGGAGCCTGGAGGTGGAGCTCGATGGAGAGCGCCTGGTGGTTGGGCCTGCACCCATGGGTCTCGGCTGGGCACAGCTCGAAGATGCAACGTGGGTTCCCCATCCCATGGGCTCACCACCTGTAGGAGGGGCCAAGGAGGTTGGGTGCAGTGTGAGTCGGGAGTTTTAAAACACTGCAGTTTTTGTTTTCAGTTTTTATGGCAATGCATACAGTTTAATTTCTTACTGTTTAATAAAATCAAGGCATAGAACAAATAAACAATAGCAAATGAAAATAAAGTCAAGGAATTGTTAAGTGTACAAAATTTTTGATTCATCAAAGTAGCCTGCACCTTTTGCCGATAAAACAGCCAAACTGTAGGAACTCTTTTGAATCAGAATGGCAGTTGCTCTGTGCCAGTCACCAACGCTGCTTGTCCAGCAAAAGATCCCCAGACTATCACACTTCCTCCTCCATGTTTGACAGTTGGTGTTACAAATTGAGGAGCCATCCTTTCACCAACTCAGTGATGTACAAACACCATGCATGATAACCAAAGATTTCAAATTTGGATTCATTGGTCCATAAGACTTTCTTCCAGTCTGCAGCAGTCCACAGTCGGTATTTCAAGCCCAATTTTGTCCTTTAAGGGAATGGCTTTCTTACTGACACTTGCCCTGTCAAACCTGCAGCACAAAGTCTCCTCTTCACATTTGAAACTGAAATTTTCTTTTTTCAACCACTGTTAAGCTGTGCTTGAAGCTGCTATGCTGTGAGGCGTCTATCACCCAAGCTGGTGACCCTCAGAATCTTGTCTTCTGCTTGGGTGGTGACTTTGGGCCTGCTAGATTTCTTCCAATCAGAGTTTCTTCCAGTTTCCAACTGTCTTCGTATTGTATAGAACACTTACTATACGCACTGACACTTTGATTTTTTTTTTTTGTCATTTCTCTAAATGAAAGGCCTACATGTCTATGGTAATAATGATCTGTTTCATTTTAATTCGTTAATTGACATTTTCTTGCCATTATAATTGGAATTTACAACTTTCTACATTGTAATATTGTTCAAGTAGTACTTCAGAGGGTGTAGTAACACAGTGTGTTCCAACTCTGCTTTAAGTAATCCACAGAAGTTGGGGCACCTGTGCAAACTGTTTGCTTCAACTTGCAAGGCTTAATTTACTTTTATATCTGCAGAACAGTTGTAGGTTGTAACCTAGTAGTTGTTCCCTGAAAAAGTCCCATATATAATATTCTGAAATTTCCCTTTTTTCAGTTTCTGCCTACCTAAACTTTAAATTTAAACCTCTGGCAGTTTACTGCTTACACCTTTTCACCATTTTAGGCCATTCAACCGTTTAGAAAACCTGAGGTGTTCTAAAACTTTTGGCCGTTAGTGTACAAAGCATGAACATGTATTATTGTACTGTATTGCTGCATTCATTTATCAATGTACCAGATGAAGATAACATTTCTGCACTGGAAGCTTTACTTGTTTGTGCACAATTAGTAAAATTTGTTTTGCTTTTGCACAAACCATACTCAATCAAACCAATTTGTTTTTATGTACCGGTAATAGGTCAGTATGGGACTGAAAAAAAGTAAGAGTTTTAAAAAGCAGCCAAAATAACAATAATTGCTCCGGCAATTTATACAGATAAATATACTAGTACCTTATATCTAATGTAATCAATATGCTTGCAAAGTTCTTGACAGTGGAAAAAAAATGCCCACAATTAGACCACCTGCCTCTATGTGATGAGAATTTTCCTTCTAGCATTAGGAGAAAAAAGAAAAAAACATGTCTAGACTGATCCATACAGTCAGTAGAAAATGTCATTATAGTTGGAGGTTGTTTACTTGTTGATTAATTCACATCCAGTTAACCAGATTCTTTTCTAACTCATTTTCTACTCAGTTTACCAGTATTTCCATTCAGATCAGCAGGAGCAGAATAGCCTTTCCTTTGGGAATATTAAACCAAAAGTAGTACTCCAGTAGAAATAATAATTGCACTGTAATTGTTATTTAATTAAAAATGTTTTGAAAATTCAATATTTATCAAAGGTAAAATATGTAGTATATAATGTATATAAAAAATATATTTGTTATTTAATTAAAGATGTTGTGAAAACTCAATATTTATCAAATATAAAATATATAATACATATAAATATTATCTATTATAAATTATATTTAAATATATAAAGTATAAGACTTGTGGAAGCATTTGAAGACAAGAGCATTGTTATTATAGGGATATGGAGGTAACAAACTCCTGCTATCCACTATTGCTGAGGCAATTATGAGCAAGTCATGCCAAGTGGCAAATCTGCAAAGATAGCGTAAAGGAAAATTCATTTGGTTATAAAACTAATTGCAAAAGTATATCATTAATAAGTAATCGTTCAGTAATATTGCACTCTCTCTCTCTCTCTCTCTCTCTGAAGTTACATGAAGAGCAACAAAAAAAATGTGCCTGCTTTAATTAATTGCTGCTTGTCACATACAAGAAGTGAGGACTGCTGCATTTCATTCTTAGAAAAAGAAGTACTCTTTACTTACTAAAACAGCATTAAAATCCCTATAAAATATAGCATATTTCTTATACTAATGTCCCTCCTAGTCCTTCAGAAATTACCACTGAAACATGCATACTTTTTCGCCCTTTTAGCCACAAACCAGGCTGTCAAAGCAGCCTTCTTGCCCGTTATCTTTTGTCCTTGTTCTCTTCTGTCTTTAATGTCATTCTCCTCCAAATTTAATAAATCCTTTCATTTCTATGTTTGTCTTGCTTTAGTAACACAATCATAGCTTGTGATGCATGAAAATGCCCCTTTATTATCAGCATATTATTTAAATTGAAATAATGGGATGTAGTGTGATACAATGCACCTTCAAATATTCAGTGAGCCATAACACATAACAACAGTTGTAATAATACAGGCTAAGTGAATAGTCCTCTATAAATTCATGATTATATAAATAAAATTTGAATGCTTGTTTACAATTTAGACTCCACAAGAGGTGACAGCTGAGAACAAAACTCAATCAAAAGAGTAGGATTTCCAATTCATAATTAATGATCAGTTCAACTATCAAAAATTCTTGGAAAAAAAACTAAGTTAAGATTTCGAAACTACTAAAACATACTAAGGCTTAAGTAACTTAAGTAATTAAATGTCCACATGAAAAATTGAAAGAAAATTAAAACCTGCTTTTTAACACAATGATTTAATTATGATGAGTGTGTCTAGGAACAAGCTTTTGTAAATGTGGTAATGTTCGGGAACCTCGTGAAAAAGGACACGTCTAAGAATACAGTAGGATTAATGGCACCTCATTATCAGGATAACACTGCAAATTACCTGAAAAGAGAACTTCTATTAACTAAAACGCCTGTTTTATTTAAATTGACACTATAATGTACACTCACCTCAGCATGAATGTTTGGTACGGAACCACTAGAGCCATTCTCTGCTATGGCACTGTTGGAACTGTTGGGAGAACTGGGGCCCGAGCCAGGGGCACTGCTGCACATAGAAGACACTGAAATACAGAAAGAGGGGCCTGAATGTATCCATGCATTTTTTGGCCCGGATTATTCCATAAGTTACACACATACACACCCAGGCACATAGGACCAGCGAAGACTCCTCAAACAGCCTAACACAGATATCTTTAGGATGTGTGAGGAAACAGGAGTAACCATGATAATTCCTTCTGAACATGTAGAGAATAATATTGCACTTCACAAGGTAACTATTTGGATTTGAATCCAAGTAGTATACAGTGCATCCGGAAAGTATTCACAGCGCATCACTTTTTCCACATTTTGTTATGTTACAGCCTTATTCCAAAATGGATTAAATTCAATTTCTTCCTCAGAATTCTACACACAACACCCCATAATGACAATGTGAAAAAAGTTTACTTGAGGTTTTTGCAAATTTATTAAAAATAAAAAAAAACTGAGAAATCACATGTACATAAGTATTCACAGCCTTTGCTCAATACTTTGTCGATTCACCTTTGGCAGCCATTACAGCCTCAAGTCTTTTTGAATATGATGCCACAAGCTTGGCACACCTATCCTTGGCCAGTTTCGCCCATTCCTCTTTGCAGCTCCTCTCAAGCTCCATCACGTTGGATGGGAAGCGTCGGTGCACAGCCATTTTAAGATCTCTCCAGAGATGTTCAATCGGATTCAAGTCTGGGCTCTGGCTGGGCCACTCAAGGACATTCACAGAGTTGTTCTGAAGCCACTCCTTTGATATCTTGGCTGTGTGCTTAGGGTCGTTGCAGTTACAAAATTTTAGTCACATGATCTCATAAAGTTGGATATTATAATAGCATTAATGCAAACTGTACATGTAGAAGTAATCCACAACAGTTAAAGTATAATAAATGAAAAAAAGAAATAAATAAATAAAATAGACTGCTGGCTAGAACTTAAGGACCAGTGCAGAGTAGAGTATGAGAAGAAACAACTAATGCAAGTTAAAAGTCTGAACAAATAATTTATACTATTTAATTTAGATTACTTGTGTTGTGGTCATTACCAGCACACATTTTCAAATATGAGTTTGAGACTTGGCAGCAGTCGTTTTAATAAAACAAATATGCCCAGATAAAGGAAAGGTTGGACTGTCAATTATGTTTGCTCTTTTCTAATGGGTAGATTTCAACATCATTTTACTGAGACACATTGACTGTTGGTCTTGCAGACCACTTGACTTTGAGATCCACGTATATACAGCAACACATAAGGAGAAGTCATTGAAAGCAAGTTGATCAACCAAAGAATAAATACTTTTCAATAAAGCAAGCATGTACTTTATTAGGCAAAAGTTAGGTTACATTTTTCCCTCAGGACTGTTTGAATTCACTAGGCCAAGAGATCTGCAAATTACTAAAAGTGCAGGACATTGAAGCTAGCCCATGTTAACGCCATCATGCCCCAAAGCATTTGCAAATTAACTGGTGATGAACACCTGCTCTGAATATCTTGCTCCCTCCCCTTCCCTTGATGCTTATTTGGATTAAGAACTGTTGAGTAAGACATTCAATTTGTTAAGCTAAATGCACCGTAATGCTCTCTAGAGCATTTCTTAAGTTCTCCACATATACAACACACAGCATAATTCTGCAAAAAAAGGTCAGAGGCAGATGGGTATACTGCTTGCATGATCAGGTGCAGTGCCTCAGTAGCAGGTATCTTGTGCCATTCAAAGAATTCAATATATGACAAGAACTTAAACATCAAACCATTACACCTCCATCTCCAATCTGCATGGTTAATACCCCCAGGTTAGATTCAGGAGTCTAACTTTTTTTAACCATGTCCTGATTTCACTGCCTCATGCGATTCAGTGGGAATTGGATTCTTTACACCAGGTGATGTTTGTGTTCATTATCCGACTGCAACAGCAACTTTTTGTTTTCCAGTGACAGAAGTGAAACTTCTTTAGGCTATCTGCTGCTATACCTCTTTAAAGTTAAGCTACAAAAAGATGTACATTCTGAACAGATTTACAGCATCCCGACTCACTGCTAATCTGTGCAAGTCCTCACCCTCCATCAGCTGACTTTCATCAACAGACCGTTTTTAAATAGAGGGCCACCGCTGTCTAAATATTTTGAGTGGTGATGTACTGTGAGCAAACCTTAAACCTACCAATTTTCTAGACACATTCACAAAAGCACATGGAAAACAACTACCATACCACACTAAAAGCCACTTAAATCTCTAGTTTTGTCCATTCTCCCTTTGAACTCTACACAAACACACAATCCACTGGCATCAACTTCGATTCTTTACATAACTAGGTCTACAAATATCATGGTTTGTTGTCACAGATTGAACAATTAAGTCTGTAGAAGTTCAAGTAAACCTAATAAGATAAACGCACAGTACATTTTATATACTGGCACAATGTACACACAGACACATACTGCCTTTCATGTTGTGCCTTTAAAGACATGCAGAAGATGACTAGGTGGTTTGACCTTTATAAATAACATATTTATTTGATCCCAATTAAATTTTCATCTTTAACAGGGAAAAAATATAAATATTTTAAAACAGACAGAAAAGCTTGCGCATTGGCAATATAAATTAAATAACATAATTTAACAGTGACATGTCAGCCAAAAATAAGACAATTATAATTTATTTTATTTTTGTATAATACACTTCATTGCAATTGCACACATTTATAACTTTAACATAATAACCATGAAGTATAAAACATTACAACATTAACATATATAAACACACAGGTGGAGAAAGCAAATGAATGCAACCAAAAGTATACTTTCAACAGGCAGTAGTACACAAAAAGAAAAAGAGCATCATGACTGTGCCGCAGGGTGACACTGTTTGGCTAAATAACTGTAAAATGTTCACGCAACTTTGGCTTGTGTATTTTTGCTGTTCCTGTGCAACATCTGCTTATGATAATTCACAGGTATATCTCAGAGGCACTAACAGTTCAAGGTCAAATATGTAGCACTGCTTTGGAGCTTCTGTGGTATACATTTTATTTTTATTGTGGCCTGAAATTAAATACAAATTCAAAAGATTTCTCATTTTGCTCCTACAAGCAGGCAGCTTCATTTTTCATGGTTTTAAATATTAAACAGGAACTGGGAAAAATGAAGAAACAGGAGGATAAAGATTGCTGATTAAATTAAGGCAATGAATACTTCTCAGAAATTCTTATGAAAGTGATTGAGGTGTAAAGGCTCTTTCACACCTCATCTTTTTTCTGTATTTTTTTCAGCAGTGAAGTAATGCAGGTAATCTGCTGCACACCAGTAAAATCAGTTCTATGGTCCCTGTTCAGATCACCGTGAAGGAGAAAAGTGCATAAAAAAAAACTTGGCATACTGCATATTTTCCACACAAAGAAATACCATCATGTACATTAGTCCATTATTGCCAGAGGACAACGCACAAAAATGGGAGGCCGCCCCTAGCCATTAACTAGCAACTGCCCTTTTCTGTTTCCCGTTTGATGCAGATGAAGCTGATGAGAAACGCCAAGCTGGAACGTAATCAATATTGTCTCTTTCTCTGATGCATCTTTTAGAATTCAATCTCCATGACTGCCATCACAATTTGCAAAGCAGGCACCGTATAATAAGAACACCAAAATACATGTCACATAAGTCAACAGAATGTCTGCATGTGACGGGAATTAATTTTTTTCCACTAGAAAACTTTATTTAAATATAAAATGACAGGCAGACATGAAAACATGTGAATGTATGTGGAGTAAAGCAGGGTCAAAATGTGTCAACACAGAAGAAAAAGAAAACAGTCTTCTCTGCATAAGTACATGTGTGAATTGGGCCTAACTAATAATAATAAATAATTGTATTTATATAGCGCCTTTACCAACTAGTTGGAAAAAAGACTTGTAACTGGAAAGCTGAGGACCAAAAGGTAAATTTGCAGTTGGCCAATGTTACGAATAATAAGAGAAATACTAGTTTGATGTAAATGAAGTAGCCCAAATATTACATTCAAAACTAGCCAAACCACAATAAAATTATTTTGTTTGTAAAAAGATTTCCCATTTTAATATGTTGTGCATAGGTCACCAGATTTGGTTAAGGTGCTGCATTCTCTAGTAATGAGTTGTGCTTTACAATCACTCAAGTGAAACTGATTTCACATTCCCAAATCCCAGCAATAATACCTGTGATTTCGATGGCCCTTTTCTTGAAAGTGCTGATAACTGTTCCATCCTTGCGTCGTAACAAAGGACTGCTTCTTCTTTCTGCTACCTTTTGTTTTAACCGGGAGCGGACCTTCAGGTTGGGCTCTGAGGCTGCAGAACAAAATAAATGACAGTCTTACTATATTAAATATCTTAGTGGCCTTTTATGTTTTGTATCCGAATACTGAATTCCAACATTATAAAGTACTAAAGACAAAGCGTTATTATTTTTTCACTATTCTCTTTTATTGTCACATTAGTGACCTCAAAGAAACACTGTACTGATGTAATTTGAGAGCAGAAAAATTGATTTAACAACTTTATGAAACACTGTAAAACAAATGAAAAATGTAATAACCATTCTTCAGATCTGCTTACTTATCTGCAGTCACTTTATATAACCTGTATGCAACTGAGTTGAGGCATCTCACAACAGCTATTTTACAGGACAATCTGATCTTTTAGGATAACAAAAATAATACTAATTCCCAAGACCTAATCAGTTGTGTCAGGAAAATCTGACACACCTGTTTCTTATAAGAAGCCACTGCTAACAACTGAAAATTCAGCTTTTCATATGGTAAGTTTATTTAGTCTGAAAGATTAGGCCTAAGTGAAACTTTGTGAAGCAGTAATAAAACAACACTACATATAAAAGTAAGTCAATTTCTCTATTTAGAGCTTGAATCACTTTCTGCGCAGTTAAAATACCACATATGGCATTTACACAGCAACAGCAGCTTGCTTTTGAAGTAATGCTCTACTTTCACAGTCAAAGCCGAATGGCAATCAACTAATCACTGCCACTTGAAGAGGGGTTGGTGGGGGGAGACTGGCTTTAAAATCGCTATGCACACATTATACTCCTACTTGTTGGTGATCTAATGTGCTGTAAAGTTCATTTTTAATCACAGCTGAAAGAATTTGATCTATTTGACATTTAGTGATTGATTTGCATATTGAAAGAGAACGTCATGTACTACAATTTCATACACGCTGGTTACAAATTATAAACAACAGCCACACTAAACAACTGGAGCTAGGAGTCAGCTTTCTTGATCACAATAACCTTAAATAGGTTTCTAACAAACTAGTCTCAAAAGCACTGGACCAACTGACTAACCTGCTTTAGCACCTGGCACAACTCTGCCCAATGTTCATCTACATATTTTAGATACTGTATCTCAGGAAAGAAAAAAAAAACGATACTGTATCTCAGGAAAGAAAAAAAAAACACCCAAATCCTAAAGACATAGAAATGTTTTCCCAATCACCAAAACTGTACACCCAAACAACTTGAACAGCTTGGTTGCCTTATCATCTCATATCATGAAATGCTTCCAGAAACTGGGTATACAACTCGGGTCTCAGTGGACCTCACCATTTACTGCACACAACAGTGGGAGTGGATGCTGCAGCTATGCTTGGAATGCTAGGAATGTTCCAAAACCCAAACCAGACCACTTTTTAAGAGATCTTCCATCTATTTTTAATATCACTGAGCCTCTCATTTTACTTATTCATTTGGATGATGCCCTTATCCAAGGAGATATGCAACATTTGAGAAACAATTCATCACATTTCTTTTGTTTTTCAGATTGAAGCATAGGCAGGTGAAGTGACTTGCTCATGGTCAAATAGTGCCAGTAGTGGGATTTGAACCCACAACCTCAGCGTTTGAAGTCCAAAACCCAAAACTTTAACCATTACGTCACACTGCCTAATTGCTAATTGAAACTAAATAACTTCAGTTTAGACTTTAAAATGTTTGGCTGGATCCCAAATATTTTTAATCAACAGAACAAAAAGAGTAGAGGGCGGCACAGTGGTGCAGTGGTAGCGCTGCTGCCTCACAGTAAGGAGACCTGGGTTTGCTTCCCAGGTCCTCCCTGCATGGAGTTTGCGTGTTCTCCCCGTGCCTGTGTGGGTTTCCTCCTGGTGTTCCGGTTTCCCCCCTCAGTCCACAGACATGCAGGTTAGGTACATTGGCGATCTTATTGAAGGTTAGGTGGATTGGCGATTGTCCCTAGTGTGTGCTTGGTGTGTGTGCCCTGCGGTGGGCTGGCACCCTGCCTGGGGTTTGTTTCCAGCCTTGCGCCCTGTGCTGGCTGGGATTGGCTCCACAGACCCCCGTGACCCTGTGTTAGGATATAGTGGGTTGGATAATGACTGACTGACTGACAAAAAGAGTTATGATGAACAGCTATTTTTCTGATGAGTTCTTATCATCTAATGGGTCACCTTATGACTACTGTCCATCTCCACTTCTGTTTATTTTATATACAAATCACTGCCAGAGCTTACACAAGGACAGCATACCTTAATATTTATGTATGCCTGTATCATAATTAATCACAAGGATCATTGTGGAATTTTGTATTCAGATATGTTTTGTGTGAGCAACTTGATACTGTAGACCTCCACTCTGGTGTTGGATAAACCTTTCACAAGGCTTTTTGAGGTGATGTTTATAATAATCAGACCTGTTAAAACACTAACTTCTATTCAAGATTTTTTAGGCCTACTAGATCTTCCTCTTAACATCCATTTCTTAATCATTCTGAAATACGAAACAGTCTACATTGGATGTGTTTACAAATCAATTTATAGCTTTGCTTTGCCTTCTAGGAGTCAATCATTTTAAAGTTATCAGTTAGCCTCTTAAGGCCTTATCACACTATACAATTCTTCCAGGGGGTAGGAGCAGTTACAGCCTGCTCCTCTGACCACTAGTTGTGTAGATTCAAATCTTCGGCAACTCAGCAACACCAGTCTGTGACTCACTCTGACTAAATCAAACAAGTCTGATTTTTTCAGGTGTGTACAAGAGCTGTAAACCAATGAGCACTTACCCCAAAGTACAATGCACAGAATGCACCCATAAGAAATAAGGAAGAGTTACTCTGGTTTTCTCAACTGTACTATACAGAAAGCCTTCTCCATTAGCCTAGAGTTGTTTGCACTTTACGGAAAACTACTAAAGCAGAGCCATTTCTCTTTAAAGGGCAAAGGAAAATGTCTAAGTTTTTCATTTCTTAAAGAATGTTGCAAAAGCTTGTCAATTAAAAACACTGCTTTGCATCTACCTTCCTGCCCTTCTGGTGTCCCTGACAGTGTGATTCACGCTGACTCACACCTGCAGACGCACACACTGCTTAATATATGAACCTTCAATCAAGCCAAACAGTGTTAGACAAGATCTCACTTGCATGTCTTTTCAATTGTCACTAGCTAATATAAAAATTAACCCTTCAGGCACATTGTGAACAAAATAAATGTAATAAAGTAAACGGTGCTTACAACATTCGATTTACTTGTCAAAATGCATCTCAGCCATATTAATGGATATGCTGTGCTAACTTGACAATGCAACATTTACATTTAAAAGGAGACTATAAAGCATTATGCCTTTCAAAGAGGAGTGTCTCTTGTCGTAAGTGACTTATTAACTCATGGAAATCACAACATATTTTTCTTACTTTTTTATGGTATACTTTAAAAAAGTATATTTCACTGTATTCTTATGTTAAGGCTTCAACCTGGTGCTATAGGTGTGGCGGCAATGTGATATCAGCGCACGTTCCCAACCTATAACTGAGTAATAGTGAATAAATTCCTGTTGTTAGAAATAAATATAAATTCATACAGGTCAGGTCAGGGTGGGGTGCATGTACTGGTACAGTGCATTGCCACACCCACCACATGAAAAAACAGCTTGGGATCCCGGTTGGCAACCCCCCAGGCAGACACGCAGTCCAGCCCCACCCTCCGGAAATGACCCTCTTTCTGCCGCAGCCAGGTGTTATGTGGGTGTCCCCTTGGCCTGTTCCAGCCACTCGGGTCCTCAACAATGAGGATCCTGCATTCCAAATCACCCTCTGGGGAATCGCACCACATGGCTGTAGTGCTGTAACTGATGCTCCCTCACAATGCAGGTAATGTGCCTCATTCGGGACTCCATGAGCAACACAAAGTCAAACCAGCAGTACCCAAGGATTCTCCTAAGAGACACCAAAGGAGTCCAGTCTTCATCTCAGGTCACTGGATAGCGTCCATGTCTCACAACCATATAGCAAGAACAAGAAGCATCAGGACTGTAAACACTTGGACCTTCTTCCTTTTGCAGAGATATACCCCTTTCCAGCGACCTCATGAGCCCCCATGATCTCTCAATCCATCTACTGACTTCATAAGAAGAGTCACCAGACACATGAATGTCACTGCCAAGGTAAGTAAACCTCTTGAGGAGGTTGACACTCTCTCTGCAGATAGACACACCGTTGGTGTCTAAGAGGTCATTAAAGGCCTGGATATTGGTTTTTATCCAGGACACTTGCAAGCCCAGACACTCAGATGACTCTCTTAGCCTCTCGAGAGCTCCGATCAGAGCCTCCATTGACTCTGCGAAGATCACAGTATCGTAAGTCGAGATCAGTAAATCTTTCTTCGCCAACAAATGCCCCACAGCCCCTGGACCCCACAACCCTGTTCAACCCCAAGTCCATGCAAGCACTGAACAGAGTAGGAGCAGAACACAACCGTGACGAACTGCAGAATCAACTGGGAAAAACGCAGAAGCTCTGCCTCCACTCTGCACAGCACTCACAGTACCCGTGTACAGGCTGGCCATGATATCCAGCAACCTTGAGGGGATCCTACAAAGTCTCAGGATGTTTCACAGGGCTGCTCGATCAACTGAGTTGAACAGCCGCCCTGACTGCAACTCTCCGAGGAACAGATTCAGATGTGTGTAATGCTTCAATTCCTCTGTAAGCAGGACGTGGGTCACTAGACCATAGATGGTGTGTGACTTGCTTACAGATTCCTCTACAAATGCCTCCTTATCTGCCCTCAAAGCCCTCGCAGCAGTCCATCTCAGTTACCGGTACAGACAAGAGTTGCCATCAAGCCATGCACTGCGACTCCTCTCAATGATATCCAAAGTGCCCTGCGAGATGAAACACCTCCTTCTGGGAACACTGGTAACACCAACAACCCTCAGCAACCTTCAGGGTCTTGCCACAGAAGGTCTCCCACATCACATTAAGATCGGAGGTTGCACCCAAATCCGTAAGTTCCTCACACAAACTACGTGCAGACTCGTCAGAAACAGGCTGATGTTGGAGTCTGGCCAGGTCGAGCCTCATTTTCCTAATAGCCTACTGGACCTAAACTGGATCTTCAGAGTAGCAACAACAAGTTTTTATTCAGAATTCACAAACTGGATACTTCTGTAGACACTGCAGTTGTGTAAGAGCCTCCAGTGTCTGCCCACAAGGATATGATTGATCTCCTTCACCACACCACCAGTATTGGAGTACCAAGTCCAACAATGTGGCTCTGGGCACTGGAACCAGGATCCAGCGATTCACAGCCCCTAACCTTTTGCAATGTCATGGAACATGGATCCATTTTCATCCCGGTCACCAGACCCATGGGGACTGAGGCAATCCTCATTGCCAGCCTGTTAGTGCCTTACCAAGACATCTCTCACAGCAGTCGGAGCATACCTTGAGACAACAGACAAGGCACCCAGAGAGTGCCATAATCTGAGTCTCATAATACGCTAGTTGAAAGGAGTGACATCGGACACCATTGGAAGAAGCCGATCCGCTACAGCAGCAGTTCCTCCCCGTATATGACAGCAATTAGAGCAACCAGACCAATAAAAGGTGTACCCCACCTACAGAGATCTGGGCAGTCCCAGGTCTGCGCACCTCAGAGATTGCCGCCACTGAAACGCGGAGTTTATGCAGCTCCTCCGACAGCAAAATAAGTTGATCATCATGCTGGAGAGAAGACATTCCACGCACCTAGCCGGATGGGCCGCCTCAAATTAGGCCCTGAGTGCTGCCGTGCAGTGGGCGACGCCTCAGCACCACACCAGTTCTGATCCCCGACAGGCCTGACCCCATTGGCTCTCTGACGGTTTTGACTCTTCTCGGGATGGGGCTCCCAAGGGCATTCATCCCATCTCCTTCATAATGCGAGCAGCCTTTGCAGCAGAGATACTCCCGTGGAGAGCAAAAAAAGAGTCTTGTCTGTCGTCTCAGAACCGTGTGAAGTTGTTACGGTGGTTGGAGTGCAAATCCTGCCACCAAACCCCATGATTTTCCAGCAAGTTGGAGAACTGCTGGCAGGGCCAGATGCAGTTTAAAGTCAAACCCAGAACAAATTCACACAGTAACTATTTAATACTGTAAATATTTTAATATTCATAAATATTAGTGCTTAGTGCAAAAATATACCCAAAGCAGACTTGTAATGTAAAACAGAGAAATTGGGTGTTTCATCAATTCAGCTGATGTGGCAAAAATAAAGTCAATCAGTGAACTGAAACTGGGCCTTGACCTACAGTCATTCTAATGTTTCTTTTCTTGGAGATTTCACATTTTACAGTCTGTAAACAGAAAAGCCTATAGTTTGACCTAAAGATTTCAAAAGACTACAAGTGTAAAGCCTTAAGTTGAAAAGCTCTGATGCTGAAATTGAAAAGGATGCAATGTTGGCATCATCTGGATTTATTTTCCCCAAACCTCACGGAGAACATTCCTGTAACCAACAAAAACTCCCACATATCTTTGCAATTCCATCAGTTTTCTGACTCTCTCTGCTATGAAGCTGAATAGGTCACTATTCAGGTCACTAAGGTTGAACAAAACATATGTACAAAAACCTGGTTTTTGGGAGGTGGCCATTCTGTCTTTAAAGAAAAAAAAAAACAAAAACTATAGTCCTTATTTAGCATGCATTTTATCCACCTACACCATTCAATGGCACTTTCTTGTGCAGAACAAATCACAGAGCTCTTATGCAAGAGGCTGTCATCTGTAAGGGGGATCCTTCGCTTGGCAGCACAAAGTATAATCAGTAGTCATTTCCCTTAGCTTCTTTTAGAACGCACACCCACGTCCAGAAACTGGAATGTAATGGTATATTTTGGCAGGTTTGTTTTGTAAAGTAGATGTATTTCTTTTTTGCCAAGGAATCCACAAACCAGTAATGTTTGTGATTAAGGTAACTGAACCGGACCACTCCATTACCTTTTTTTATTGCGGCACAGAAGGCATCCTTTTAAAGCTGTATTATTTTTTTCTGTCATCATTACTTAAAACGTCTCGAGCTATGCCATTCAATATTGCTACTTAAGTAATCAAAAAAAAAAAAAAAAAAAAAAGATAAAATAATTTGCCTCAGGATTCCACTGTGCTTAAACTGAGAATTGTAAGCCACCAATGGAGTCTACTGTATCATTAGTTTCTGATGTTAACCTAATGGCAGAACATTGTCTGTGATGAGTTACGCCATGCAGCACAGTTTGTTAGGAAAATGCTACTAAATTCTTGATTTATGCTCAATTGGCTTTTCCCTCAGTTTAACCCCACACAATTCACACAACCCATAGCATGCTGTAGCAAAATGCAACATCACTACTAATTAAAGTGATTTAGGTTTACTTCTGGGAAAAATTACGGATTGCTCCTGAGGGTAATTCAAGGCAAGCTACGGATAACAAAATTCAGAATGTTTTCTACCATTAAGTATGTATCGCTACTGCTATGGTCTGTGGGCATGACCTCCTCTACCTATAAACCATTTAGTTTGCATTTAGAGTCTAAGGATAATGCAGTGAAATTAGGGGTCTAAGCTTTAATTACCACCACCTTGACAAACCAGGGGCATATGTGAGGATCTTCCATCCATCCATTAATTAACCCGCCATATCCTAACTACAGGGTGACGGGGGTCTGCTGGAGCCAATCCCAGCCAACACAGGGTGCAAGGCAGGAAACAAACCCCGGGCAGTGAGCCAACCCACCACAGGGCTGTGAGGATCTTGTTTGTGAATTCCAGTTCTGCTTTCAATACTATCATCCAGTTTAACCTGCACCAATTCAATAATGCCATTGGAATACAGACTTTCTTACAGATAAGAAACAATATATGTGGTTGGGCAAACACACGTCTGACCCTTTAACCCTTAACACTACAAGGCAGTTCTGTGTCCTCTTCCCACTACTCTTATCACTATATACAAATGAGTGAACCACTGGTGATTCATGTCAAACCCCTTAAATTCCTGGATGAAATCATACTAATAGGACCGCATTTCAAACAATGAATCCATATATAGACCAGAGATGGAAAATCTGTCATATTTGTCATAACAATTTGGACCCTAACATTTATATAAAAAAAAACCTCAGGAGATGACCATAGATTCAGGAAGCAGCCATTTGCTCACCTACTGTATCACCACATGACGAAATAGCTTGAGATCCCGGTTGGCAACCCCCCAGGCAGACATGCAGTTCTATCCCACCCTCCAGAAATGACCATCTATCTGCCACAGCCAGGTGTTACGTGGGTAGCCCCTTGGCCTGGTCCAGCAACTAGAGTCCTCAAAAATGAGAGTCATGCGAGCTGGATCACCCTTGGGGAATCGCACCACAGAGCTGTAACGCTGTAACTGATGCTCCCTCACAATGCAGGTAATGTGCCTCATTCAGGACTCTGTGAGCAACACAAAGTCAAACCAGCAGTACCCAAGGATTCTACGAAGAGACACACATGAAGGAGTCCAGTCTTCATCTCAGGTCACTGGATAGCGTCCATGTCGCACAACCATATAGTAAGACAGGATGCACCAGGACCCTAAAGACTTGGACGTTCATCCTTTTGCAAAGATATCAGGAGCGCCACACACCCCTTTCCAACAACCTCATGACTCCCCATGCCCTCCCAATCCGTCTACTGACTTCATAGGACGTCACCATAGACATGAATGTCACTGCCACGGTAAGTAAACCTCTTTTGATGAGGTCGACACTCTCTCTGCACACAGACACACTGCTGATGGCTGTGCCCAAGAGGTCACTGAAGGCCCGGAGCTTAGTTTTTATCCAGGATACTCACAAGCCCAGACACTCAGACTCCTCACTCAGTCTCTCGAGAGCCCTGATCAGAGCCTCCATTGATTCCGTAAAGATCACAGCATTGTCTGAAAAGTCAAAATCTGGGAATCTTTCTTTGCCGAAAGATGCCCCACAGCCGCTGGATCCCACAAACCTGCCCAACACCCAGTCCATGCAAGCACTGAACAGAGTAGGAGCAGAACACACCCCTGACAAACCCCAGAATTAACTGGGGAAAAACACAGAGGTTCTGTCTCCACTCTGCACAGCACTCAAAGTACCAGTGTACAGGCCAGCCATGATATCCAGCAACCTTGAGGGGATCCAGCAAAGTCTAAGGATGTCCCACAGGGCAGCTCAATCAACGCTTTATAAAAATTGACAAAAGGCTGCAAAATTGTGCCGATATTTGCATTTGCGAACCAAAAGAACCCTCAGTGCCAGGACAACCACATTGTATAATGGATTATGCAATTTTCTGTTTAGCCCATAAGCTGTTTTTTTTTTTTTTGTTTTTTTTTATAAATAAGGCTCCTGGTCTGATAAATATCATGTACATAATATTTACATATAACACACCACATCTTTACTAGCATGTCTCAGACTTGTTTGACAGTATGAGAGAAGCAGTTAAGTCTGACAATACTAAAATAAATTAAACAACTGATGTGTTCTTTGCTTACATGGTGAACATTTAGACAAGTGTAGAGACACTTGGGATAATGAGCCTACCTGTCTTTCGTAGCGGAAAGTCATCCTTGCCATCATATGCTCCCAATAAAGGTGGCAGTTTATAAGATGGGGGTGTTCCAGGTGTGTTACTCTGAGGAGGGGAACTCTGGTCCAGTGAGGTGTGGTGTGCTCCCCTGGATGATAAAAGTAACACATCTAATATTAATGGCAATAGTCAAACTTTCAAAAAAAAAAAAAAAAAAAAAAGACTCGCACTACGTCCCTTAATTAAACAAACCTAATTGCATTTATTATGTTTTAACTTTACTGAAGACCATGGATACTATCAATATTAGTAAAAAGTATGCATAATATGCTGATTATCTGCCTTTGAGCCAGACCTGTCTTTTTAGCAAAAATGTGAGATCTCCAAAGCAAATAACATAGTTTACTGATTTCAGAATCAATATAAACATTACCTAATATTTCTGGAGAAAGCAAGCATTCACCCTACCAGGTTAAAGATGAATAAAAGAAAAAATGAGGCATTAGGCTACAACAGAAATTTGCTGCTACCATGCTTTTCCAGGACCAAGGCTGCCCACCCTAACATTAATTCAGTGGTCTAGCCAAGATCTATTATATATATTAGCCATAAAAGACATGGTTGGGGCAGGGTAGTCTTAACGTATGAGCATGCTGGGCAGTTGCCCGGGAGGCCCCATGCTAATCTATATATGTTGTGACTTGCTGAGTAGTTGTGTAGGTAGGGGCCCCTGTGCACTGCTTTGCCCAGGGGCCTACAATGGTGTTAAGACAGGAGAGTTGGAGTGATGAAGAAGTAGTATACAGTACTTTCAATAGTAATCAGATGACGTAAATTACATTTTAATCTCCTATTAGTACATTTAGAATATCCCAAAAACTGCAACCTTCTGAAACATTCTATGTCTCATCATTCGTACCAGCACTTCTGGGGAAAGGAATGGTTTAGTCCTGCTGTTGGTTCTTTGGATTTACTGAGCAAAAACTCTTGCAGTTTCTGTTTAACTTCAGAGCTGGCGATCGCACCTGCATGTAAAATCAGAAAAAAACAGAATATGAAAGTTTGTTGGTACTAGGTTCAGGTAATAGTATGTTAAAAGTAAATAAAATACAGAGACAAACTTTGTTCATATACATTAGACAATTATGTAATTACTACGATACATTAAACGAAGTATCAACATTTAAAGAATGAGAAGAAATAAAGTCAGTTTAATAAATGATATGAAGCACATAGTTTTTAAATTTCTAGTTAAATGTGGCAGCTACAAAGGCTCAAAATATTTTTCCTATACATAGATAAACTAAATCAAGATCTTCGTCATTATCTTGGTGTTGAACTAATGCAGACTACTTTTGAATTTTCAAATGAATACTGGATGAATCTCACCTAATTACTGTTGATTCGAGATAGCAACTGATCCCATTTTTTTCCCCATTTGTCTAGGGCCAGGGAGGAAACTCTCTTTCCGATATACAGTGCATCCGTAAAGTATTCACAGCGCATCACTTTTTCCACATTTTGTTATGTGATTTCTCAGTTTTTTTTATTTTTAATAAATTTGCAAAAACCTCAAGTAAACTTTTTTCACGTTGTCGTTATGGGGTGTTGTGTGTAGAATTCTGAGGAAAAAATGAATTTAATCCATTTTGGAATAAGGCTGTAACATAACAAAATGTGGAAAAAGTGATGCGCTGTAAATACTTTCCGGATGCACTGTACTCCTGGTACATGCGCCCAATTGATAACGTCTTAAGGAACCAACCTCTCTAATTATCGGCAAAGTCTCCTCCAGGATTCTTCAAAAAATGTGCATAAGATAATTGCTGAGCACTTAAAACAATACATATTTTGTAGAGTAACGCATGTAGCACTTGAGTGCTCAAGACTCAATAAGGCATCAGTTAGCTCAAAAATGTATTATGTACTTCCTGAATCGTCAGCATGAGTAATCAGCTCGATTTCAGAGGTGCTGAACAAGGTTTCTGACATTCTTCTCTCAGCACGATTTTCCAGCTTACTGTACCAAGCTTGGGGGTCTGCTTATGAATTATTAAAGATATAATTTAACAGACCTAAAAAGTATATATTTTTCTTGTCCACAGACTTTTATTGAAAAAATGAATGTGTAATTTAGAATTGTGTGTGAACTACAGTATGGCAAGATGATAAAGCATGCTTTCACTTTTATAGGAAGTTACTAAAGAGCAGATTACGGCAGCTGACGATCATAGCTCCACTTAGGCTCAGAGAGGTATCTGTTTGAATCTTAACTGCATTTCTTGAAAACAGCAATGTTATTACCAGAATTTTGAACAAGATAACACTTTAATTGCTTGTAGTCTTTTCAAACTCACATGAATATTTAAGAGAAGCTAGGGTCAGGTGGACACCTGCCTTCCTCACTACATAAATCTCATTGGTCCACTGCATAGCTTCAGGCATTTAAAAAAATAATAAAATCAGGCAGCTGGGTACTACTGAATGTATGAAAAAAATCAACTAACTTCCATGAGTGAAAAATGAGGGGTAGTCTATATTTTTCAGAAGAAATGAGAGAATTCTGGATTTGAGCATTTATGTTCTTTTGTGTGTGAAAATATCAAGTACAGTGTTAAACAAGAAAGACTAACTTTTGAAGAAAGAATCTAGAATAGTTTGTGCAAATGAAAGATCCACAGTCCTTTAGACCTATTATTTTCTTAAGGGAAGGGCAGCACATTTAAAAAGAAAGCTTTGAAATATTCTGACACATTATATCATTGCAAGAACCAGGACTATAAACTTTCTCTCTTTTTATTTTTGCACAATGTACAGGTAGGCATCTTTTCAGCAATGCTAATGCTTGTGGTGTCTTTTAAGGACATGCATAACAAAATGTATTCCAAATGATGGTGCATTAGAAATGTTGGCACTTTTGCAGAGACACTTAGTTGAATGTTCTGTCCACATGTAAATAAAGTGTTTGTTGGTTACCCCAAACCTGTAGGAACCTTTAATATAACACATACAGTTTGCAGGTACAGTACTGTCTTATTAGAAGAAATACACTGGCACCCTACAAACTGGGACTGTCTCTCTGTTGACTATAGCATTTGATATATACTGAATTTAGAATTCACAAACTGATGTAATCACAGAGAAAGCAGAAAAGGAAAATATTTTAGATGAAATCACTCATCATGCTCAGCGACATTATTTACAAGCTCCTGTGGACACTTGTTTGCTTCTGTCTTGACTGACCAAAGTTTCTCTCTGTGAGAGTTGCAACAAAACTCCACAAGCTGACAAAAATATGGCTAATGTCATTTAAATGAAAATGTAAGTAGCTGCAAGGCATCGCAGGATTGCTTTTTCACTCCATGACTATTTAATACATAACTATCAAGATTTGAAAACTGAATACTGTTCAACACATTCTACTTGTGTATAAAAGGTTAATCATTTACTAATATAACTTCAAGTTAACTGTCCATATATTACTCGTGTCAGTGCATATTTATGTTGGTTTAGTTGTCTTTTTGTATACAATCAAAAACATTTTAAATATGAAAATTTTAATCTTAGTGATTGGTTAACACCCACTGCTAATTTTAGATTTGTGTTAGGTACCATAACTGAGAATTCCGTGCCTTACTGCAGAGTCTTCTGAGATACATACAATACATTTCTACATTTAACAAAATATTTAAATAGGATGAAATGCGTCAAAGATTTTCCTTAGGAGAAAGTAGAGTGAAATGACACCTTTTATTGGCTAACTAAATAGATTACAAATGCAAGCTTTCGAGGTAGCTAAGACCCCTTCATCAGGCAAGGTGTAGCCTTAGCTGCCTCGAAAGCTTGCATTTGTAATCTATTTAGTTAGTTTCACCCTACTTTCTACTGTATCAATCTATGGCTAACACGGTACAACACTCTACTGCTAAAGATTTTCCTTGTGAGGTTTAATCAAATGACACATTTTGCCAAAAGGAATATGATTTCAATTATACATTTAGTCAAATAATCGCCACACTCATGGCTTGGGGTTGTGGGGGGGTGGTCTGTGTGGTTGGGGGTTATGCGTGGTAGTGTGGCTGGAGTGGTTCCCGGGTGCGATGCAGCTCGGGCTTTTCCTTACGTAAGTGCACAGGTAAGGAACCGTCCGTGTCCGTAATTGATGCTGGAACCTGCTAATCACCACACCTGTGCCACATCCCCACATATAAAATGAGAAGTGAGAGAAAGGGAAGAAAAATAAGGAGAAAAATCATGGAAGGAGGTTAAAGAATATAAAGAATTGCCTTGGTGAGGATGATCTGGCCTACTAGAAGAGAAAGGCAACACGAATAGGAGCCCCGCGAAGAAGCGTAGGTTGTGGCACTGTAGGGGCCGATTCGCCCCACTAAATAATGCCGTGGAGTGGGCCGAGCATGGCAGATGACCTCCCCAGGGATCCGAGGTACAACTGCAGGTGCGTGAAGAATGGCGGGAGGAGTGCCAGCATTGGATGGTGTGGCTGCGCTGCGAGGAGGCAGCCAAGACATGGGTCAGGGGATGCCGAGTCTCTGCCGGCTGCACAAGTTATTGGTGAGCCCACAAAGAAGGAGACGGGCTGGTATCCGAAGGAGCCAGTGACTGCATTTTTAAACTCTGCTTTTAATGGATTTATTTATTGTGTGTGACAGAATGAGACTGCAACTGTCCTTCTAAAATCCTTTCAGAAGGAGAACTCAAGCAAACTGGACCCCCTCAGTCTACTGCCACCTTAGTCATATATACTAGTAAATAAATAAATAGCTCTTGTACACCTACTTTCTTTGCCCTTCTCCTTGTTCCTTAACATTATTAGCTGCTGTTCCAGCCTTTGTTTCTCCATTTCCTCATGCCGTTGTTGCTCCAGCTTTCTCTGTTGTTCCAGCTCCTGCTGTCGCTTGACGGCTAAGATCTCCTGTTGTTGCTTGCAAGGGAACGACAAATCATTTGAGCAGCCCTGAAACATTGATTATTGTATAATTGTACAGCCCAACACCATATCCTCAGCTGCTTCTTCTTTTCCCAATGATAAGAAATTACCCAGCCTAATGAGAACACCTACAATGTGCGGAGAACCTAAATGTGTTTCAAGGCATGGAGCTTCTTCTTGGTAATATTATTTTAGTTTTTAAGGTTTCAAATCAAGGAACAGAATAGTGGTACAGTCGTCCAAAATATATTCAGGTTATGCTTAATGGAAACTCTAAATTGGCTATGCACAAGTGAGTATATACTCTGATGGACAGGCATTCAGGATTGTTTAATTTCTTGTATTGCAAACTGCTGATAATAGCTCTGGCTCTCCGTGACCTTTTTTTGGAAGAAATGGTGTATGAAAAAGAAATAATGTTTTAATTTATTCGTTGTAGTAGTGTAGATCTTATTTGTCATTGAAATTCAGTGACATCATGACCAGTTAAAGACATTACTCAGTTAACTGGAAATTTACTTTTTGTCAATTAAACATACCTTCTGTACCTGTAATAACAACTTTGTTGTTCAAACCAATAACTTATTAGTTAACTGGAGGCGAGATCACTTAATTCAGAAGTAAGAAACCCTATGACTTTAATATTAATTAGCACTAGCTCAAGGGTCCTCAATCCCAGTCCTGGAGAGCCGCAGTGGCTGCAGGTTTTTGTTCTGACCTGGTTGATAAATTAGAAAGCAATTCTTGCCAATAAAGCACTAACAAGCTATGAAATTAAATTAACTCTGCTATGTTAGGTCATTCTCATATCCTAGATTTTCTTTCCCTTTCTATCATGCAAATGATTTGAAGGCTAAAATGGACAAGTAATTCTCAGTCCTTCACTTTTTTCTCTTCATTTTTCTTCCAAGTATTTAATTAAACCCAATAGTGCAGATAAATACACACAGGTGTAAATGTAAATAAGCTAAATGGAGAAATGCTGCTCTCTCTCTTGTCATTTGCATGTTATTGATAATAAGGAGCAATTAAAATAGCTGTTTAAGACAAAATTAAGCAATAAGGGCTCAAAATCACTAAAGTGAAGCAGAAGTGTTACTTTAGCAATAAGTGCTTTTTATTAAGCAACTGGGTTGGAGCAAAAACCTGCAGCCACTGCGGCTCTCCAGGACTGTGATTGAGGACCCCTGCACTAGCTATTAAATGGGAGGACTTCATTATCTCATTCTGGGTTTTCAATGATGATTTCTGTGGCAGAATCATTGCAGAACATTCATCTTAAAAAAAAAAAGTGATCTGTCAGTTCAATCCTTACTGTTGGATCATTGGGTCACACTGAGCATGTCAATTGGCAAACTAGCACTTACTTTACTGAGACACGCAAAGGAAAACGTCAGTTAAATAAATACATTTAAGTATTTTTGATTCCACTTTTTGGTTAATATCACCCCAATTTGATTAGTCTTCTAATTGTGGAGAGAGTAGCTACTAGATAATAATGGATGTTTTAGATGCCACTCTGTCTTTAAAATGAGAATATATATTGACTTCAAATAGAACTGTTGATTGAACTTCAAAATCTTGATAACTAGTCTTGTAGAATAATTACTAAAGCTAACCACCACTAATTTTTTCCTTTTCTATTCTCCATTAAAATGTTTGCTTTTCAGTGACTAAATCAAAATGTTCTTGATAGGACCATTTAGGGATAAACGTCAAAACAAATTTGTGTGAACATTTGTTTTGCTGCAATTTGTGTTTTACCCAAAAAAAAAAAAAAAAAAACAGTACATCTTATAAATTTTTCTGTGTTGGCTCTCATACAAAATGACTCATGATGTAAGAAAGTGCTTCAGTGATGATATGTACTTATGCTACTTTTCAGAAAAAAAGGCCTATTTTACTTGTAAAGATAACCCAGAGGAATCCTACTGCACCCACTAGATTTCAATGTGTACTCTGTACCTTTAGGTGCTCCTGAAGCTGGACCTCATGCTGCCGTGTGAGGTGTTCATGTTGTTTCTGGAACTCAGCAAATAGCAATTGCTTTTGAAGTTCTTGCTGTTGTTTGAGAAGACGCAGTTCATGTTGGAGCTGCTGTTCCCGAATCACTGGGTCCACTGAGGTGAGGGGAATCCGGACATCTGTGCGTAAATCCACTGGACCCCCTCCTCCTCCTCCACTACCACCACTGCTGCCGCCGCCTCCACCACCACCACCGTTGCCACCACCACCACCGCCATCACCTCCATTGTTACCACTGCTCTGCATGGTCACTGGTAATGCGGACTTCACCTCCACTGCTGAAATATAAAATAAACAGAATTCACTACCAATGGAAAAAAAAAAATAATCACACAAGTGAATACATCCAATAATGATACTTTAAAAGCATTTAAAGAAATCATTTTACATCAAATGTAAAAGCAGCACACTACAATGTTGCTAAAGATGATAGGCATGGCTTATCAAGAGCAGGAATTTCCAAAATACTTTAAAGGATAACCAGGTTAGTTACTTGCTCTATAATAATAATTGTGAATTTCCCCTTGGGGATTAATAAAGTATCTATCTATCTATCTATCTAATATACACGTGGAAGTTTACCTACAAAAACATAAACTTAAGTGACCAAAGATCTGTTATCCCAACCTACAAGAAAATCCCAAATCTGTGGCTTGAGGCAAGGCAATCATACAAACTTAAGGTCAGGGGAAGTACCATAAAAGGGTCTCTTTTCAAAGAATACATTCTCGATGGGCTATGAAAATTTTACCTAAATGGCCAGCCTCCTGTCCTGGCCTAAAATTAGCCTTTTCTTGTGTTAATGTTGAAAGGCTCAAGTCTGGATAGTTTGACACTGGGTGGAAAAGTCCACCAAACTCCCTAGGCAAGATGTAGGAACCTCCAATCATGATAATGCTTTACTTAGTTTCATCCTCAATTAAAAGACACTAACCTGAGCATAAATTACACAAAAATCACCTAATATTGCAGTAAATACTGCAATGAAAAATGCAGCACAAATTAAGGATAATTTTACTATTTCTTTTTACTTAAATTATTTTGTAGTTTACTCTCTTGTCATCTTGAGTTATTCATATGCATTCTTTTTTTTGTAGAATATGAAGGTGCTATGTAAAATAACTATTTTTTTTTTGCTAAAGAATTATAACAAATATTTTAAAAGTAAGGGGCGGCACGGTGGCACAGTGGTAGCGCTGCTGCCTCGCAGTAAGGAGACCTGGGTTCGCTTCCTGGGTCCTCCCTGAGTGGAGTTTGCATGTTCTCCCCGTGTCTGTGTGGGTTTCCTCCCACAGTCCAAAGACATGCAGGTTAGGTGCACTGGCGATCCTAAATTGTCCCTAGTGTGTGCTTGGTGTGTGTGTGCACCCTGCGGTGGGCTGGCGCCCTGCCCGGGATTTGTTCCTGCCTTGCAACCTGTGTTGGCTGGGATTGGCTCCAGCAGACCCCCATGACCCTGTGTTAGGATATAGCGGGTTGGAAAATGGATAGATGGATGGATTTTAAAAGTAAAGTAGCAGCACAAAATAAGCAAGCCTGGCTATTACCAGCACATGGTGAATAGAACTATGGAGATAAAAGTAGGAAAATCAGTACACCTCAAGTTTACATTTCAGATTACATTAGCATTAGTTTTGTGGAATAAAGAGATAATCAGCTATAAAAGTGAGTATATAAATAGCCTGAGCTCAGGAGCAGCTGCTGTCATAAGGAGGCAGGTCAAAGGACAAAACAGTACAGTGCTTCTTCTGCTAAAAAGTGATGATGGTTGGTGATAATGCAGTCTTTTCAACTGAAACAGTGAGATGTGCAAACAAGAAAGCTTAGCGGTCTCAGCATCCAGGTGCACCCGACATGGAAAACATATGGGAGTGTTTATTTTTTAATACTGAATAATTATCTTAGCTTTTTAAGGTACAGTACAGACAATCATTTTGGGCTTTTTTTTATCCAAACAGGCATTTTAGCAGATGCTAAGCTTTATGCAACTGAGGATAACTGTTTATTATTTGAAGAATACAACTGGAATCACAGGATAATGTGAGGTCGCTGAGGATACACAAGACCTGTTCTTGCCACCAATGGAACAGAATCAGAAAACATTCACAGAATGTTCAAACTTTGAATTTCTCATATTCACCGTGGTGTCCTCAGCATTTTTTACAAAACAAAACTCTGTGTCATGTCTGGGCACAGATTTTCACTGTAACTCAGCAGATGCTGGATTGGTCTTTTATGAAACTACAGGTTAACTGATGTCTGGTTGATTTTTTACTTCACTTCTTATTTCAGTGGTACTTTGACAATGACCTTCTCAACAGCATCCCCTCCAATGTAGAGGACAGTGCAGTCAGCTTTCTGCTTGATGAACTCAATGATCAACTGCTTGGTGTTTTTGATATTAATGGTGAGATTGTTGCCCTGCGACCAGTCAGTCATCTGGTAAGCTTTTTTTCTTCTTTAAGTAACCTCATTATTGTTGGTGGTCAGGCCTTCCATGCTGGGGTCATAAGCAAATTTAATGGAGTTAGAGCTGTGTTTGAACACACAGTCACAGAAGGGGGTTAAATACATTACACTGAGGAGTGCCTGTGTTGAGTGTCAGTGCAGAGGATGTGATGCTGACAATATGAACATGATGACAACTTAGGATTCAGAAGGCCAAAATACAGTTTGATGTTCAGCTTTTGCAGTACAACAGTTTTAAATGCTGAGCTGTAGTCTGTAAAAATGACTCTGGCATAACACTTTTTATAATCCGGATTTGCCAAGATGGTATGCAATCCAAGGGATATGACACTCTCTGTGGACTGGTTATGATGACATGGAAACTGGAGGTGATCACTACCAACGGGAATATTCTATTTATTGTGTCCCAACAGCAGTCTCCCAAAATATTTCATTACAACAGGAGTAAGTGCCACTGGTCTGCAATCATTCAGACAGTCGACTATTGTTTTCTAAGGCTTAGAAATAATTTTTCTACTGAAGCATACTGAAGTACCACAGAAATACTAAAAAGAAAAATGAAAATGTCAGCTAGCTGGTTCCTGCTGGTTTTCAAACGCATCCTGAAATTCCATCTAGACCAGATGCCTCATAGACATTAACTCATTTAAAATTCCTCCTTACATCATGTACAGAAACAAAGCTGGTGTGAATCATGTGGTGCTGCAGGTATTAAACAGCAGGCTGCGTATTATACCAAGCAAAATGGGCATACAGGGCATTCATTTCATTGGGAAGGGAAAACACATGTGATTGGATTAGGTTTTATGGTATAGTCCTTAAATACCTCTAATCCCTAGCAAAGTAAATGCACATTATTACATCAGCTATATTCTGTCTCTAGTTTACTCACATACTGATGTTTAGCTACTTTGGTTGCTTTTCTGAATTGTATCTTCATGTCTTTTAGGTTTCCATGTTACTGTTTAGAAATGCACTGCTGCCAGTTTTCACTAAATTCCTGATGTTGGCTGTGATCCACTTATTAGGAAAAATGTGGACTGTTTTTGTAAGCCCACAGTCATTAACACCATTTTTGAAGAATCCTGCTACAACACCTGCATGTCTACTAAGAAGTTCCTATAAACATGTCCCAGAGTACACAGTCATAGCAGGCCTGTAGTACTTTATTCTATTATTTCAAGGCTACTTAGAGCTCTGAAATGATCTATTTGCTCAATTGGACTGTATGTTCTCCTGTATTTATATGCAGGATATAGCCACAAATTCTAGCTGGTTTGTGAAATACTGAGCTATAATTTGTAATAAATGACATCTCAAAAGCAGATCATTTGCAATTAACAAAAACACTAGCATTACATATCCTCTGTAGGACAAAGCCAGTGAATTACATCACTGCAATAAATACATATCCACTAAAATATAGCCACTTTTGAGAAACTTCTATTGTAATAGGTTATTTACAATTTCCATGATCAAAATGTCTTAATCTTGGTTCTTTTTGTCCAATTTTTGGAGGGAAACAAAAACCACACTGTAGGGGAATTCTGAATCATCCAAGGAAATGCAGGAAGTGGTAAATGAGAAACCAGGCATAAATCAGCACCTTTGTTAACAAACTAGTGCAAACACTTAACATCCACCAAAATTTTGTACAAACAAAACTGAGCATACATAGTTTAAGTATTCATGAGTTGTACAAGACATTAGGTGTTAGAACAGAAAAGTAAAAGTTTGTTTTTTTTTTTTTTTTAATTGAGAGGGCATACTCATTTAACAATCCCATTGTGCTGGAGTGATGGACAGCCGGGGATCCTGCCCGGACAGGACGCCCTTTTTAGGAGAAGACCGGGGGAATGGGCATACTGCCAGGAATACCTCCCCTGGGACACGAGAGGGTAGCCCCCTTGGGTTACATCGGGACCACGGAATTGGAGCTTAGAAGCTCAACCCGATGCAGGTCCGTGGCCACCACCAGGGGGCACCTGGACGGCTCCAGATTCTGGACACGCAGCACTTCCGCTACACCCGGAAGTGCTGCCAGAAGAGGAGCGGAGTTACGGTGCAGCACTTCGGCCACACCTGGAAGTGCTGCCGGCTGTTAATAAAGGGGCACCTGGAGCACTTCCAGGTGCACTATAAAGGATGCTGTCTCCCTTCATTCAAAGCCAGAGTCGGGAGGAGAAGGACAAAGCTTGGGAAGAAAGGAGTAGAGGAAAGAGAAAACAGAGAAGGACTGAGCACTGTGGTTGGAGCACTGTGTTGTGTGCAGGACTTAAGTAAAATAAACGTGTGTGTTTTGGACATACGGTGTCTGTCTGTCTGTGCCAGGGGCTCGTCTTCCACACTGGTTATAAAATAAAGCAGAAAGTAAAAGCTTGCACTGTGTACATTAGCAGTATGTGAGTTCCACAATATTGAACAATCTATGAACTGTGTCTACTATATGTAATTTGGAATAAAGCAAATTTGTACTTTACGCTTAGTGAAACACAGCACCATTTTCAAAAATATATAGTTGTCATTGGGCACTATATTATTTTACTTTTATTCAAAACCAAAACACACCTCTCTTTCTGGACTCTCCCTGGACCACAATGGGAACTGTAAAATTATTACCAATGTTACTGTAGCTTAAATAATTGCAAATTCTAGAACTAATCACACCAGTATCACCCTAAGATTATCTTTTGTGTATTTTTAGTGTGTACATGTCAAAACAGACTATCCTGAGTGTCTGAGTCTGGAACAATGCTTTGAAATAAACCAGATATGAAAGCAACCTTGACGACAATAAATTGTTAAATATAAATTTAAGCAACTGTAAAACAACCTGTACTGTAACATAACATTCTCAAACCCACTGCTGCATAAATAATTCAGTGCGTACATTAAATCAATGTGGTCATCTTGCATCGCTTTTATCTAACTGACAGGTATTGCCAACTGGTATCAAATGACTACCTTCTTAAACATTCAAAAGTTTATTGGGGCTGTGGTTTTGTACAAGACCACAGACTAGGGCCACAACCAAGAACAAACCAGCAAGACCTCAGATGCATATGCTGTGTGGTCAGACACAAATCCAAAATTAGACAGTTGACAGCATTAAAGTCATCTTGAGACTTACTTCAGGTTTGGTAGAAAGCAAAAAATATATATTTTTTGGCATGTTAAGTTGTTAATCAGGCAGTAAAGAGTCAACCAGAGAGTGTGCTTCAAGAAACAGCAGTCATTGAAGTCTGGGGTCATCTGCCTGTCTTATAAGGAAGGCAAATACCAAGTACCTTACATATACTGTACATGCCAGGTATGTTTGCTCAACAGTCAAGTTTACAATTTTTTATATATCCATCCATCCATACATTATCCAACCCGCTACATCCTAACTACAGGGTCACGGGGGTAAAACACTATACTGATATGGATAGAAAACTAAACCTTCAGTAACTGTAAAGTGGTATTACTGAAACGCTGAGGTATTGTCATTGCAGCTTCTCATTTAATCAATACAGAAAATGCAGTGTTAAGTATGATCTCCTTATTTATACTGTAGTGGTATGCAGTATCTAAAGTGTATGATTTAGTTGAGTGTTCCAATAACGTAAATGTTTCATAACCACAAAACAAAAATTACATACATGAGGATATGTTTATGCTGGAAACAAACTCAAAATTCTTATAGAACTTGCATCACAGTCTTTGAATTTTTACACATACTCAATTGAAGTTGCAGGTGAGTAATGGGAAATTTCTAAATGTACATGTAACTCAGCTCTTATTAACCAAACCATTCAAAATGCATGAATAAAAGTATAGTGCACGGTAAGGTGATCTAAGGTGGATCACTATATAAAGTCTAGGAGAAAGAAGTTTATCAAAGTGCTTAGACTAGAAGACAAGTAAATATAAAATAAGGATAAATCCTATGAACCATAAATTAGTGGTGTCTAAGTAATGTCAAGATTTATAAAAGGGCACATTCATGGAAACACTGACATATCTGCAGTAAGACGATGAGTAAAACAACTCCAGCTATATGAAGACAAACAAAATTGTGTGGCTAATATATATACGCTGCCAGTCATTTTAGATCACCCACATTTTTCCAGTTTTTCTTGAAACTGAATTAACATAAGTCCAGTGAACAACTTGATATAGTACCAAAAAATGTTTAGGTTACCAAAAAATTAAAAAATAATGAAATTATACAAGAAGACCTTTTCCATAGAGCAAATAATAGGAAAACAGCTCACAGCTTTTTCTGCAGAAACAGAAGTTAATTAAGCCATGGAAGTTCCTACTGTTATCCCAACTTTTGTTGATGGTATTACAGACCCTCTGTCTGTATAACAATCAACATAGTAAATATGAGTCTAATTACAAATAGAGTGAGTCAAAGTTAGTGGTATCAGACACTCAGGAGTTAGAGGTACCATAATTTGAGGACTTCAAATTCACAGCCTTGCTTCTCATTAGAAACTCATGTAATAAACTGAACTAAGCTATTAATAAAACTCACCCTTTATCAATTAGTGCAACGCACTGTGTGATTTAAATAAAAACTACACCACCCATAACTATCCCAACTAAGATTACATAAATTATTTCTGCGAAAATACCTGATGTTTGAATAATATCATCAAGTGCCTGCCTAATAGTTACATGTTAAGAATGCACAACAAATTTAGATCATATTGTTACATAGACAGAGGGTCTGTAATATCATTAACAAAAGTTGAGATAACAGTAGGGATTACATCAGGGATCGGCTCTGAGCCCTTTGTTATCTCCAATGGTGATGGACAGGTTGACACACAAGATTAGACAGGAGTCCCCATGGACTATGATGTTTGCTGATGACATTGTGATCTGTAGCGATAGTAGGAGCAGGTTGAGGAGACCATGGAGAGGTGGAGAGGAATGAAGGTCATTAGGAACAAGACAGAATACATGTGTGTAAATGAGAGGGAGGTCAGTGGAACAGTGAGGATGCAAGGAGTAGAGTTGGCGAAGGTGGATGAATTTAAATACTTGGGCTCAACAGTACAGAGTATTGGGAATTGTGAAAGAGAGGTGAAGAAGAGAGTGCAGGCAGAGTGGAGTGGGTGGAGAAGATTGTCAGGAGTGCTTTGTGACAGACAGGTATCAGCAAGAGTGAAAGGGAAGGTCTACAGGACGGTAGTGAGACTAGCTGTGTTATATGGGCTGGAGATGGTGGCACTGACCAGAAAGCAGGAGACAGAGCTGGAGGTGGAAGAGTTAAAGATGCTAAGATTTGCACTGGGTGTGACGAAGATGGACAGGATTAGAAATGAGGACATTAGAGGGTCAGCTCAAGTTGGACGGTTGGGAGACCAAGTCAGAGAGGTGAGATTGCGTTGGTTTGGACATGTGCAGAGTTGAGATGAGGGGCATAATGACAGAAGGGTACTAAGGATGGAGCTGCCAGGTAGAAGGAGAAGAGGAAGGCCTAAGAGAAGGTTTATGGGTGTGGTGAGAGAGGACATGCAGATGATGGGTGTAACAGAACAAGATGCAGAGGACAGAAAGATATAGAAGAAGATGATCTGCTGTGGCGACCCCTAATGGAAGCAGCCGAAAGAAGAAGATGATTAAGGAAAAAAAACCTTTGCTTATTTGTCAGAAATGTTCGAGCCTACAATTACTCCAGATTCTCTAATAGCAATATTTTGAGTAATAACAGATGGGATAACATTCTGTCTCAAAAAAAAAAAAAATCTATTGTGGTATCTTATACTACACTGCTTGCTAGTTGTATTTCACAAATTCAGATGGCATCTAACCTTCAAAATCCCATAGCGCAAAGGGAAATAACTGTCTCTTATTTTACTCAACAATTCTCTTTGAAGAATGCTCTACAGCTTTCTCACAATATGTATTATAATGTATTGAGGACTACTTTATTTTGGGCACTCTGTTCACATAACTCTAAAATTGGGAAGCAAGAGGTGTTGAGATTGGTATGATTTTAAATATAAATGCATGGAAAGAAGTACTAATTGTATACTAGATTGATCTATGTCTTGTTACTGTAATGCGATTTATAAAAGAAGGAAGCACAAGTGATTTTATACCATAATAGCTGTGTAAATTTCCTAAGACAATAGTTGTTGGTTATAGTGCTGAGGGCTAATATGATGTATCAAAAACACTTTTCTGTAAAAAAGGGGTGGTAATATGTTAAAACTAGCAAAATACCCGCGCTTCGCAGCGGAGAAGTAGTGTGTTAAAGAAGCAATGAAAAAGAAAAGGAAACATTTTGAAAATAACGTAACATGATTGTCAATGTAATTGTTTTGTCACTGTTGTGAGTGATGAGTGTTGCTGTCATATATATATGTATATATATATTTACACACACACACATAAACATATATATGTATACATATCTATACATATACACATATATACACACACACATATATACATACATATATATATATCTACATATATACACATACATATACATACACACATACATACATACACACACATATATACACACAAATACATATATATATATATATATACATACACACACACATATATAAACATATATATACATATACATACATATCTACATATATACACACACAGCTATTTCGTATCAGTGCAAGACGCTGCTTGTTAAAACGGATAACTCCCGCTCTTACGTGCAAGTCTGCGTGGATATTATGAACTATCGTATTTGTTCAAGTTCTATTTAAATTTTAAATAGAAGGAATTTTTATTTAGTTGACAGAAATATCTTTGGTAGGAATGGTAAAAACAGACAGGAATATTATTCCTGAATAAATCAACTCAAACCTTAAACAACTTATAATATTTTGCTCTCCATAAAAATATATCCTGTCTAAATTATACAAGTTAGAAATAAAGTAAACTTTAAAAGAACAAACATTCAAATTTCTTTACTCTTATGTAATTTTATATAAAAAATAAACTTAGATTTTAAATATCCCAAAAGATTTTGCTCTCCATAAAAATATATCCTGTCAAAATTATACAAATTCAAATATGAACATGCTGCATAACAAAACCTGGAAATATAAATAAAATGTGTTCCTTTCAGCAATAACAAATCAAATCATTCAGTTGTCTTTGCTCATATGTCATTTTAGAGCTGGACGCCTGGCATCTTTTTTTGGCAACAAGTTTGTTTATGTTTGGTGTGAGGTTCTGTGTTGTGGAGATTCTCAGGATGGACTGCAGGTGCTCAT
>JANRMT010062850.1:27875443-27934109 GCA_026402145.1 Polypterus bichir lapradei | reverse complement strand
GCCCCCACGGCGGTCAAGCTCAACTCCATTACAGTAAATGGAGAAAAATACCTTCCAGTTATGACCATTACGCGTAGAATTTCGAAATGAAACCTGCCCAACTTTTGTAAGGAAGCTGTAAGGAATAAGCCTGCCAAATTTCAGCCTTCTACCTACACGGGAAGTTGGAGAATTAGTGATGAGTCAGTCAGTCAGTCAGTCAGTCAGTCAGTCAGTCAGTGAGTGAGGGCTTTATATATACACACACACACACACACACACACACTAGTGTTCGAAACTGACATTTTCTTCATTTTATCAAGGTACCAATAAATAAATTTAATATACCAATAAATATATTTAAAAATATTGCCAAGACATTACTAATGTTAGAAAGAACTATAACTGCCTAAAATGACCAATTTATAAGTTATTATTCATATATGAATGCAAGCCCCATTTTCAGCAGCCATTACTCCAGCGTCCTTAATGGTAAAGTATCTTATTTTATCTTGAATTAATCATGTTTAAATGCTAGTTGGTTTTAAAAGAAACAACTGTATTTGGGTTAGCACTGCTGAAACCTGTCATTCCAATCAATAAGCAAGTAAACTGTCTTTCCTTAGCTTGTGAGTCACTGGCATTCGTAAAGTTTTATTCTATATTTAAAAATGACCAAAGTGAAATAGTTTTCTCAGAATCATATCAATCTATTGCGATTTTGAGAAATGAAGGTTAATCCATGTGACAGATTCCTGAGAAACTACAACTTGGGCAACAAATATGTCCACTGGTGTCCTGCGAGAAAATAACAGACTGTACCTGCTGTAACCAGGGCAGCAAAAGAAGTAAGAGGCACAAGAAGATATGTACATTAGAGTCTGACGTTTGAGAAACAGATGTCTTGAAGGTCCTCAGTTGCTGCTTTTTTAAATAAATGCCAAATACCAATACCATCTGCAACAGTGACAAAATGACACCAAGGATGTCAGCCCTAGTTGTCCACTGTCTCATGTCTGTGTTCTTTTGCCTATTTTAACCTTTTCTCTTTATTCGCCAGTTTCAGATATGGCTTTTCCTTTGAAACTCTGCCTCTAGAGGGGAGTAAGCTTAAGTAGAGAGGTTTAGAAGCACGCACTGATACAGCACATAGCCGCACCCACCACATGACAAACCAACTCAGGATCCCAGATTAGGACCTGAGTGCAGCCATGCAATAGGTGACACCTCAGCACCACACTAGTTCAGATGGAATGGAACACTAGGAGGTTTTTTAATGGTGGCTGGAGTGCCAATTCTGCCACCAACCCCCAGGTTTTTCCCTGCAGGTTGGAGGGCATACTTGCAGGGCTGGATACAGATTAACTTCATAGCCAGGATGAAGCAATTGCAGGTTAAGGGCCTTGCTCAGTGGCCCAATGTAGGTTTTACGATAAAGTTTGCACATTATAAACAAATGTTGTATCACAAAATCAACAAAGAGTCCCTAAAGGAAGGGAGTGACTATACATTACCAGGCAAAACTCTCAATATTAAAAGTAATCAATTACTGTGTACAAGGGTACATCATTGCATAGCTTATAAAATTATGTGAACAAATGCACATCTCTATTTCTGTCCTCTATGATTTTTACCAATTATCATTTCTGAGTAAAATTTAAGATTACAATGTTTCAGTAAACAAATGTTTTTCTAGTTAACCCACAAATGTTTAAAGTGTTCAAAATTATTAATTCAATATTTTCTAGTATTCGTCGGTTTAAACTGCTTAATTTCTCAGGTTCTTTCCTTCATAATCAAAGAAAAACTGAATACTGGAAGACTTGTGTATGAGTGACGAAATTAGTGGCTTGTGTGGTGTTGCCACAGTCTTTGAGACAACAAATGATGCCACACTTTCTACATATTTGCTTGAATCCGAAAACACTGAAAAACCAGGATGAGGAAAGACACTTTTCTCAAACTGTACAACCATTCTCTGGTCAATAATATGCTGTAACAGCATTATCAAAAACACCATAAAAATCCTTGACTTGATTATGCAAAACGCTGTCTTCAAGATCTGATCAACATGTTTGTGCAATTTGTGGTAATGTCATTTTTTTACTGTAAAACACATTTAATAAGGCAAAACACAAGTGAGAACGTTTGTGTATATTTTGTAACCCACGCAGGCAAGAGCTGGACATCTGTTTCCATGATCACTTGCTGATCAGGGTGTAGCGTGACTGCTTATATCTAACAATCAATTATTCCTAGCCTGCTAACCTTGCCTGAAGGCAATTTACAAAATTAAAGGGAGGCTACGTTAGGCTATTAATGTGAAATACAAGAACAACATGAGTAAAAGCAGCCCAGCACAAATCTAAAACCCATAAGCTAATGAAGTAATAAATATTTAAACTGCCAGAATAAATCCAACCAAATGCTTCTCAGTTCACCTAGGGCTCTGCACAAATGCAACCTGATCTAGGATGCTCCCCCATCAAATGTCTTTAGGCCATCTTCTTACACACTTGCATTACTTTGTTAATGATTAACTGTTGTGTTAACCTAAACATAAAGCTTCAACAAACACCCTAACACTAATTCTAATGACTAACACACCTGTCTTCATGAAGAACTACCAGGCGCATACTACTTTCACTACCAATATGTTTAGAAGGAGTTGCCATGCCAGGGAGTTCTTTTGAAGTTATGCTTTTATTTATGAACGGCACAAAGAAATACTTTATTTAAAAGTGTATGCTTCCATATCTGATGTGAACATCATTATCTCTTTCGAAATCTTCCTTAATATCCCAGAGGTACAGTACAATGCACATTCAGACGCCCAGCTAAAACAACTTCAGTGGGTAAGTTTATAATGGCTTTATTAGGCACAAACTATTTACAAAGAAAAGCCTGCCAGTACTGGCTCAGTATTTACTTTAACTCAGTTTATCTGTCTCCTCTATCTGTTTATAACCCTTCTTTCCCCTCGGAAATACTTATTAATCTCTCATGTAATTGACAAATTTTAGCCTATCCTTTCTACATGTGGTGCCAATGAGAGATTTAAAGTCTGTGATGCTTTCACTTTCACACTAAGGTGGTTGTTGATACTTTTGGTAATGGTAGTTTGAGGTTTTTCCTTCACAGGTGATTTTCCCATCATTAAATACAGTTCTATTCCTGAACTAATTGTCAAAGAAACATGTGATTCCTTTCTCTTCTCTCACCACTCCAGTCATCCAAATTGAGAAGGTTCCTGTGGCCATTTTCTTGTGCGATGTCTCTTATTAACCAATAATTATGATCCTAGTGTGGTGGAGGGCTGGTGTACCTTAGAATGACATTGCCTTGAGGCACTGTATGTGCTCCTGATAGTGTTAATCATTTAACATTGGTCCTTCACTTTCATGTACACTGTGTGCACAATTATTAGGCAAGTGAGTATTTTGACCATATCATCATTTTTATGCGTATATTCCAACTCCAAGCTGTATTAACTTGAATGTTTATTGGATTTAAGCACGTCAGGTGATGTGTATTTGTGTAATGAGGGAGGGTGTGGCCTAAGGAGATCAACACCCTATATCAAGGTGTGCAGAATTATTAGGCAGCTAGTTTTCCTCGGGCAAAATGGGCCAAAAAAGAGATTTAACTGACTCTGAAAAGTCAAAAATTGTAAAAAGTCTTTCAGAGGGATGCAGCACTTTTGGAATTGCTAAGATATTGGTGTGTGATCACAGAACCATCAAACATTTTGTTGCAAATAGTCAACAGGGTCGCAAGAAACGTGTTGAGAACAAAAGATGCAAATTAGCTGCCAAAGATTTGAGAAGAATCAAACGTGAAGCTACCAGGAACCCATTATCCTCCAGTACTTTCATATTCCAGAGCTGCAACCTACCTGGAGTGCCCAGAAGTACAAGGTGTTCAGTGCTCAAAGACATGGCCAAGGTAAGGAGGGCTGAAACCCAACCACCACTGAACAAGAAACATAAGTTGAAACGTCAAAACTGGGCCAAGAAATATCTGAAGACAGATTTTTTTCAAAGGTTTTATGGACCGATGAGATGAGAGTGACTCTTGATGGACCAGATGGATGGACCTGTGGATCAGTAATGGGCACAGAGCTCCACTCCAACGTGGAGGTGGGGTACTGGTATTAGCTGGTATTTTTAAAGATGAGCTAGTTGGACCTTTTTGCATTGAAGATGAACTCAAAATCAACTCCCAAACCTACTGCCAGTTTTTCGAAGACACTTTCTTCAAGAGTGATACAGGAAAAAGACCATGATTTTTATGCAGGCCAATGCTCCATCACTTGCATTGAAGTTCTCCACTGCGTGGCCAGCCAGTAAAGGCCTTAAAGATAAAGGAATAATGACATGGCCCCCCTTCCTCATCTGACCTAAACCCTATCGAGAACTTGTGGGCACTTCTTAAACGCTATATTTAAGGGGGAGAAAAACAATACACCTCTCTGAAGAGTGTCTGGGAGGCTGTAGTCACTGCTCCACAAAAAGCTGATCGTCAACAGATCAAGAAACTGACAGACTCCATGAATGGAAAGGCTTATGACTGTTATTGGAAAGAAGGGTGGCTATATTGGTCATTGATTGATTGATTTATTTTTTTTGAAATGTCAGAGATGTTTACTTGTAAATTTTGAGGTGTTTGTTTATTATTCTCACTATAACAGATGAAAATAAACAAGTGAGATGGGAAAATTTTCATTTTTCCTTTAGTTGCATAATAAATCTGCACACTAATAGTTGCCTAATAATTGTGCGCACATATGTATTCCCCTGATGATGTTCACATTCACATTTCCTTTGTGAAACATTCAGGTTTCAGGTTTATTAACATTTTGGATTGACTGATAGCACTGTGTTTGTTCCATATTAAAATTAATCCTCAAAAATACAACTTGCCTAATAATTGTGCACACAGTGTATGTTCTAATTGAATCTAAGGGAACAAACTTAGAGAGACTCAAGTCTGGAGTGGTGTTTGCTGATGATCTGGTAACCCATGTCGCATAGTTGGACTTAGACCTCAAAAAGCTTTGAGGAACTATAATATGGGTTCACCGACCAAAAAGGCAAAGTGTAAAGTTCAACTTGCCAGATAGGTTACTGACAAAGCTGGGACCTTGATAATGAAAAATGGCTTTTGGAATGTGAAATTAAAAATTTTATTACTCATTTGAGGAAGAAGCAATGTAAAAGACTAAAAAATACCTGCTATATATAGCTGGACCCATCTCTATTCATAGCATTGATGCAGAAACCAAACTTGCAAATCAAACTCTGGCATTGCCCCATTGAGAGGACCTGGGCTGGTGTGGGTATACTCACAAGCCCTGTGTTGGGGGCTATTAAGTTGGAGCTTCACTCAGTAGATGACAGAGTTGCTTTACTGTAGCTGCAAGTATGTATCAAACAAATATGTATGGCATTCAGTCTTGTTGCCCACCATCTCCCTAGTTCATAGTGGGAGACTTCAGCATTCAGACGAGGAAGGCAGGAGGTACATGGAAAAGTGTGATAAGGAGGAGCAACCTGCCTCATCTAAATTCAAGCAATTAACTGTTAAAGGATTTCTATGGTAGCAAGGTAAGTTATTTCACAGGGAAACAGAAGTTATAGCTTACTACTTAACAGTTCCTAAAGACTCAGGAGTGCTATTAAAAGGTTCAGAGTTCAGAGAGACTAACTTTGCATACAATTGTTGGACTAGCTTTCCATGGCATGGTGAAAGATGTGGAAAGTTCAACAATACAGAGGATTTCCGAGTAAACTCCTTTAAAGAGATGTGTGTCTAAGTTGTTGAAACTGGATATTTTATTTGTAATTGAGGACAATACAGGTGGTTAAGTGAGGCATAAAGTAAATATAATCAATGTTGAATGCTTTAAATGATTTTATATATAAAGCCATGTAAAAAAAGTAAGCACACCCCATGAATTTTTAACATATGTGGACACATCAAGATTAGACATATATTTAAACCGTATCTATAGATATAGGTGATGTAATATGGAACATTAGAACATTCTAGAAAGCTCACCAGTCCTGTCCACTTATTTCTTCCAAAAAAACATCAAGTCGAGTTTTGAAAGTCACGGACGTCTTACTGTCCACCACACTACTTGGTTGCTTATTCCAAGTGTCTATCATTCTTTGTGTAAAGAAAAACTTCCTAATGTTTGTGCAAAATTTACCCTGAACAAGTTTCCAACTGTGTCCCCGTGTTCTTGATGAACTCATTTTAAAGTCACAGTCTCGATCCACTGTACTGATTCCACGTTAAGCAGTTTGCAAAAGAAGAGGGTTCGGAAATTCCAGTTGAGAGGTGTAACAAGCTTGTTGATGGTTATAGGAAGCGCTTGATTTCAGTTATTTTTTCCAAAGGGCGTGCAACCAAATATTAAGTTGAGGGTGCCAATAATTTTGTCTGACCCACTTTTGGAGTTCTGTGTGACATGATGTCAGATTTGGCATTTTCTGTTTTTTTGTGTTGTTTATTTCCTTTATGTACATTGGAACATGTGTATACCAAAACATTTGTAATTGCAACAATTTTCTGTGAGAAATTGTACATTTTCTGGGAATATTTCAGGGGTGGCGATAATTTCGGCCATGGCTGTATATAAGTTTACATTTAAGCAATGTTTAACTGCCAATATAAATTAAATGAAGCAGTGTGTGAGAATATATATCTTTTCTGTTAGACAAATGGTGTAAACATTTCTTTTTTAAATAAAGCTTTGTTTCAGTTAAGAATGTTATAAAGGAAAGTAAACAATATGACAGCTAGAAACTATGAAAAGTATTTTATTTCCTTTTATGCCAAATGTACAATGGACACATATTTTCTGTACATATTATACAGGTTAAAAAAAAGTATGTGTTTTAAGGGAATTACAGTTACTTCCCATAAGGATCTGGACAGTGATACAATTTTCATCATTTTTGCTCTGTGTGCCACCACAATGGATTTGAAATGAAGCAATCAAGATGTGATTGCAGTGTAGATTTGATAAAAACATTGTAAGAGCCATTTAGAAAAGACATTCATTTTTAAACATGTTCCCCCTCATTTTCAGGGGCTCAAAAGTATTTGGACAAACTAACATAAGCAAATATAATGATCAGTTTTAATACTTTGTTGAAAATCCTTTTACAGTCAGTGACTGAAATCTGAACCCGCGTCCATCCCCAAGTGCCGAGTTTCCACCCTACTGATATTTCGCCAGGCCTTTACTGCAGCCATCTTCAGGTGCTGCTCGTTCAATGGACTTTCTGCCTTCAGTTCTGTCTTCTGCAAGTGAACTACGTGTCCAGTTGGGTTGAGGTCAGTTGATTGATTTGGCTATTGAAGAATATTCCACTACTCTGTGTTGAAAAGCACTTGGTTTGATTTCATAATATATTTTGTCTCATTGTCTTTCTGTATTGTGAAGCATCATCCTATCAGTTTTGCAGCCTTTGTCTGAATCTGAGCAGTATAGCACCCTGTTCATTTCAGAATTTATCCTGCTACTTCTGCCAGCAGTCCTATCAGCAATAAACACCAGTGACCCATTTCCATTGGCTGTCACACATGCCCAGGCAATATCACGACCTCCACATTTCACAGATGATGTGGTATGCTACAGATTATAAGATGTTCCTTCTCTTCTCCATATTCTTTTCTATCTATCATTTTGGTACATATTGATCATAATTTAATTTGTCCAAAGAAAACTGTTCCAAAACTGGACTGGTTTTTAAAACATTTTTCTGGCAGAGTCTAATCTGTCCTTCCTGTGCTTGAGGATTTACCAATGGTTTGCACCTTGTGGTAAACCCTTTGTATTTACTTTTGTGAAGTTTTCTCTTGATTATAGACTTTGGCAATGATAGGCTTACCTCCTAGAGAGTGTCCTTGGTTTGGCTGAATGTCATGAAATGGTTTTGTTTCACCAAGGAAAGAATTCTGAGATCATAAAGCACAGTTGTCTTCCATGGTTGTCCAGGATTTCCAGCATTGCAGAGTTCACCAGTGCATTCCTTCTCTTTAAGAATGTACTAGATGTTTGATTTGACCACTGCTGGTGTTTCTGCTACAGTATCTCTCAAAGGGTTTGTTTTGTTTTCTCTGCCTAATGATGGCCTGTTTTTTACTTACATGGACAGCTCTTTAGACCTCATATTGAGAGTTCACAGTGACAGCTTCCAAATGGAAATTCCACACTTGGAATCAATTCCAGACCTTCTACCTGCTTAATATTTAAAGAAATAATGAGGGAACCTGCTCACACCTGACTATGGAACAGCTTGTTAGTCAAATGTCCAAATACGTTTGAGCCCCTGAAAATGGGGGACCAATGTATAAAAATGGCTAACATTTCTAAATGGCTCATACTAAATTTCTGTTAAACCCTCTGAATTAATGCTGAAAGCCTACACTTCAATCATGTAATTATTTCTTCATTTCAAATTCATTGTGGTTGAGTACAGAGCCAAAATTATGAAAATTGTGTCACCGTCCAAATAATTATGGACCTAAAAGTATATTTAATATTTTTATGGTCATTGAACAATACGCCTACAGAATTTTGTTTTGTTAATAGAAAATAAACAGATAACACCTGTGGTCTATAGTTTAATTATAAAAATGCCAAAGTTGACAATTTAATATAGAACATAAGGCTTCTATTCATCTGGTCATTTTTAAAGGGATTAAAAAAATAAATTGGTATCGTAGTCAGACAATTCAATAACATGACGTTTGTGATTGGTTAGGTGCCTATCAAGTTAGCTACTTATTCTCAGAAACCTGTTTTCTGATTCTGTTGTGCCTTCGGGTCCGACATACCATCAGAGTCTCCTCCTGTTTCCAAGTTTCTTTCACTTTTCTTAAATTATATTAAAAAAAAAACAAAAAAAAAAAAAAAAAACCTGGAAAAGTGTGGGTGTTGTAAAGCTCTTAACAGCTTAATGCATGTATTTTAATATATATGCAGTATATACTGTATACGCACTAACTCAATTTCTTTTTTGTTATGTTCACATGCAGATTTAACTTTTATTTAAAAAAAAAAGTTTTACAGTACAAATATTTAGACATTGCTAAGAATGATCTTCAAGCAAGATCTGGCAATTTTCCGACATAAACGTTCACAGAAACTACAAAACAAGAATGAGCTAAAAAGGTCAAGAACACACTCTCTTCTGTAACTAAGAACATTCTAGAATCTTCTGATAAAAGACAGGTGCAGGGACAAAAATGGGCATTTAGATCAACCACATTGTTTATTAGGCCTACTTTCGACTCAAGAAGCTGTTTAAAGATAACATTACTTAGCTCCGATTAACTAGAGTCAAAAAATTGGCCTCGACCTCAAATTCATAGAGAGCACTTAGTGCTGAATCTTATTTTACTGTCACTTGCAATTACATTCTCAACTTGGAAATACAAAGCACAGTTTTAAAAACAAGTCTAATGCCAGGGAGCCATACCATTGAAAATTTAGCTAAGAATTTCTTCCAACTTTGCTATACAATCAATACTAAACAGCAAACTGGTGACACATGTGCATGACAATGCCAGCAATATGGCCTTAGCCAAAAACAAGCACCTCAAATGGGGCTCACATTCTTTTTCTTACACATTCGCTCAATCTTGCCATAAGTCATAGTTTCAAGCTAGTAACTATAACTCATTTTGTTGCCTCTGCTAGCCATCATCTTTCACACGTTAACTACAGTATAAAGTCTCTGAAAGTTCTGTAACTGAAACAACTACTTCACCACTTCTGAGACCACAAACTAGTGCTGTACTCACACTCAAGGTGGAATTCTTAGGATGTGCCCGCAGTGAATTCTTGAGCAAACCTGCCTGATTATCTGCAATCATATCATGCAGTACTTTCACCAAACTCCCAAATGCACAGACCCTTGAATTCACTGATGATAGTTGAGGCATTATGGAGAAGCTCTCATCTGTACTGCACTCTAGGAAATGCAGTACTACATTTTTCTGGTATATCCTATGTACAGCAACTCTGCTTTCAAAACAACTGAAATACTAAGGTGTTGTACTGTGTTTGCCATTATGAATGTAGAGAAAAGCCAAGCAAAATGACACCTTTTATTAGCTAACTAAAAAGATTACACTATGCAAGCTTTCGAGGCAACTCAGGCCCTTTCTTCATCTTACATCTTGCCTGAAGAAGGGGCCCGAGTTGCCTTTAAAGCTTGCATAGTGTAATCTTTTTAGTTAGCCAATAAAAGGTGTCATTTTGCTTGGCTTTTCAAAACAACTGAAAGAAACACAACTGGAGTCACCCGAAGTATCACAATTTTTGTTCACTGTGTCTGATTGCCTAGAGAGGAGGCTAGCAGGTTGCATGCATCATATTGCTTCTCAACCCGAGGAATAAACACTTGAAGTTAATGACAGGTGTAATAAAAGGTGCTGTAAAGACAACAGTGTGTGAACCCTTTCAAATTTAAGCAGTGGTGATGGTATGGAAATGAACCCTGTTCTTCAGATTACTGAAACAGTAAAGTAATGGCCACACAATGACAACAGGTTTACTACTGCATTCCTGTTCAGTGAGGAAACAGAAACAATGGAAGCAAAACTTTACTTTTGTTGCAAAGACCTTTTGTTTGGATTATTCTAGACTGGAATAAGAATCTGTGGCTGGTGAACAGCACGACTTTTTCTACACCAGCTCTACTCTTGTCTTCACCAAGACCAAGTCGATATGTTAAACTTTTAAAACAAAAACATGAATTTATAGGCTAGAGGAGGGTTGCTGATAAACACACTGCAGTCACACATAGTTTTTAATGTACAGTAGGATGGTTTCCAAAGTGTTATTAAAATGATACTATCTTAAATACCAAAGATTTTTGTAGACCACTTTAAATATACCACAGCTGTAGCCAAAACGTCAGGAATGTTCAATGAAACAATTACTGTTAAGTGCTATAATTTTACTATTGTAAATAATCTTTCAAAACATATTTAAAAATGATTAAAATAGCATGGTTATACAGCATAGGCTAGGTTTCTCTGTGACTCTCTTTAAATATTTTTGAAATTATGCCATAAATGCAAATAGTAATTTTACTAGAAACAGCTCTACAATACTGAAGTAAATCTTGAACCTGAAACAGGATGGCTTCTACTTTGCCCACATAGGATTTAAGGTCAGTAAGAACATAAGACGTTTATCTCAGGCAGACTGGAGTAGAATGCAAAGCACTTCTGGTTAGTGGATTATAAGGACCCACCTAACCTGTGCCAGGAGAGCTTATAGCTAGGAGTGAAACTGAACAGCTTGCCTAAGAGAGTGACAGAAGAGCTGAAAATACAATAAATATACAGAGGAGAATATTACATGGGGCAGAGGAAGCCTTGATACATGCATGAGGCTAAGAGATTTTTGTTGAGTTAGGTCCACAAAAAAGCACAAGTGTAAGTTTGCCCAGAGTATCCAACCTGTCCTCGTCTTCCTTTCCAGCTTAGGTCTTTCAACAAAATTATTTAATTTAATAAAGAAAGACCACAAGATGAAAGTACCTATTTTTCAGGCCCCACTGCAAAATGCAAGACAGGGGGCCAACAAAACTCAGGCACACAGAATCTGAATAGCACAGCACAGTCCAAAGCTTCTATCTCATCCCTAGCATTTACTCACTTTTCACCCACTACTATACGAACATAATGGCTATAACATGAATAAATTTGCTGTGGACATCACAGATTGAGGCTGATCAATCACAATGGCAAAACCTTGCATAACAGATTTAGGAGGCAAATCTAAAGTTGTGGTTTTGTACAACACTGACACACTGAGAGACACACATCTTTATCGCTGTAGGAACAGCAGAAACTAACTTGCTTCATTGTACCGTCAACAGTGAGAACACATTTATTTTCTGAAACACTGTGGAATGAGTCATAAGTTGCTCTTGAATTTTTATTTCCTGTAGAATTCAAATGTATCCATCTAGCAGACCACAAACAAAAGCAATCTAAGTGTTAGAACATTGGTATAAAAAAAACATAATAGGACAGGACATAACATTAAAGGAAGAGATTGGCACCAAACATGGTGACAAAAGGGCGACACATTGGTGCAGTGGTAGCACTGCTGCCTTGCAGTAAAGAGACCTGGGTTCACTTCCCGGGTCCTCCCTGTGTGGAGTTTGCATGTTCTCCCTGTGTCTGCGTGGGTTTCCTCCGGGTGCTCCGGTTTCCTCCCACAGTCCAAAGACATGCAGGTTGGGTGGATTGGCGATTCTAAATTGTCCCTAGTGTGTGCTTGGTGTGTGGGTGCCCTGCAGTGGGTTGGCACCCTGCCTGGGATTGGTTCCTGCCTTGTGCCCTGTGTTGGCTGGGATTGGCTCCAGCAGACCCTCGTGACCCCGTGTTTGGATTCAGCAGGTTGGAACATGGATGGTAACAAAAACATCAATGTCATAAAAGAAAACTTCACATGCTATAAATAAAGAAGACCTAAACCATCTCAGGTGTCTAACTACTATCATTCATTAATGCTGGGTATCATTAATTAATGCTGGGTCTTTCAAATGTCATATTTTCTAATGCACATTATTATATGAAGAATTGTGCTGAATTATCTTTTCACAGTATAACTCATGAGGGCTGGAATTCCTGATGACTTTTTTTCTTTTCCATTTATTCTCTAATCTAAGGGTCTCCAACAAGTCGCTCATGAGCTACTGGTAGCTCGCAACCCCTTTCCAAGTAGCTCGCCAAAGGGTTAATGAATCCTACCTAAATTTGAAAACTTGATTAGTCAAATTAGGGGTGGGAGATCGTTCCAAAAAAATCATATCACGATCCTTTTAACACAAAATCATGATCCACAATCTGAATTGCAATATAATCAATACCTAAGTAATACTTTATTTTAAATATCAAACAAAGTTGAATTCAATTGTTCTCTCGCTTGCTAGCTAAGCGGAGTTAAGGACCATGCCCCGAAGCTGGCGAGTGAGTGAGGAAGGTCCTTCCCCAAGCCCACTGCGTGGATCTCAGATTCGCGCAAATAATTTGGTAGCACAAAATCAACCAGAATGTTCAAGCAAATTATAGAAAAAAACCTGATCTAAACCCGTTAAGTAGCTCTCTCGTAAAAAGCGAACAGACCTACAGACAGACATTGGATTTTATATATTATATATTAGTAAACCTTCAAAATAATGTGCAGTTAAAGTCCCAAAAGCATTCTCACCATTTCTGGAGCTTAGAAGAGCTAGATAACTATAAGAATCTTCACCAAGCAGCTCTGCAAATGTCTTTGTTTAGGTCTCCATACCTCTGTGAATCGGCCTTGTCTGACATGAATGTCATGAAATCAAAGTTCAGAACAAGACTGACAGATGAACATTGAAATGACTCCATAAGAGTGAACCTGAGTGGCTCCACTCCACCAGACACCTGCCTCTCTTGTTTACTCCATGCAGTGCCAGTCATCTCACTAACTGGACATGTGAATACTCTTGGAAAGTGAAACAGTGACATGGAAAAAAATGACAAATGAATGATATCTGTGTATTTGGAATTGCATTGTTTTGTTTTGACAGCATTCATGTTTTAATTCTATAGTGTAAGATACACTAGAAAATGCATACAGACATACAAACTGCACTTGCAGGTGAACTAAATATGTTTTTGAGATGTTTTAATCCAAAATATGAGTTGTGGACACCAACATTTTGCAAATGTTCAGCCAAAACAAGCTTATTCAGTTTGTTTGGGTTGAAATAATCTATGAGAATAAACATTAGAAAACATGAGTAGCTCTCGGCCATTTTCATTTTGGAAAAGTAGCTCTCAGGGGAAAAAAGGTTGGAGACTCCTGCCCTAATCTGTTGATACTGAGACAACAAGTGTAAATACATATATTATTGTATGGTTTATGTAGGATAAAATTTGAACAAAATTCCAAAAAAAACAAATCTAAAGAAGAAACACTTCTGAACATTAAAATAGATTCACTATATTTACATTATAAATAGGAAAATGGCATAAGGAACATACCAAATGACTTTTTCCCTACTCTACCAAACAGCTCTTTAAAAATGATTTTTAGTCATCAGTGGCCAGTGAGTCTTCTCCTGTATGATACACATAAATACTGTAAATATTTGAATTATGTCCCCACTCTTATCCATCAATGAACTTCTTGTAACTATCTCTGCATGCCAGTGACTCCTTTGTACTTTACTGCTGCAAATATCCCTCTGGGATGATAAAGTCTACCTAACCTAAATGCAAGTTTGGTAATTAAAATTATAACCTACTGTTTATTCGGCCAGATTAAACGGCTTTTAAATTAGTGAATTTTTACAGTTACTGGAGTGATCCACCTCTTCAGAATTTTTCTTATACACTTGCTCAAATCTGGAAGAAGCAATTGTTCAAGTTAATGACTTAGTTGACAGGTGCCAAAAAAATTGTCCATCTCATAAGGATTAAAGGCACTTGCGAATATTTTGACTGCAGCCAAAACTGTTAACTGCTGTCAATCAAAAAACATATTTTAAAAGGCAAAGCATTATTAAAAACACATACCTTGATGTTTGCATTAGAAATTAATTCTATTAAACCAGCATAATCAAATACATTTCTGCATGAACTCAGCAGGGACAAAGTGACCTTTAGAACAGAGGCTTATTTACTATCTTATGTGCGCTGAGACAATCATACAGCTGTGAGGTGTTATTCCATTTTTAACATGCATGAGTGGTCCAGGTGGACTGAAGGATTTTTTTTAACCTTCAATGGAAGTCCTTACCTATAAATGCTATAATGCACTTTTTGTAATATTTTAATCAAACTGATTTCAAACTTGTTTATTGAGCATTTTACAGTCATACATTTGTTTTAATCTATCATAGTGCTTGCAAAATAAAATACACTGCTGTTACAGTCTCTTTGACACAGCAAACAACAGTCTCTATGAGAGCAGAAACAGTCTATGAACAATTTCCCTTCTACTTGTTTTAGTGAAGTGATCGGAGTCACCAACATTAGCCTGACTACAGATTCTGATCAACATGAACAGTTACATGTGTGCCTGCAAACGCAGTAAACTGTGTACTTTTTTGACATGGGACACTATTAGAAAAAGTAGACAGACTTTGGTCATAACTTCATTTACAGCGCCTACAACAATGCTTAAGTATGTTGTGGCATTCAAGTGATGGTGAAATACTAGTAAGAGACCTATTGTGGGCCAAGTGTGTACAAGTTGTAGTGTAGCAAAACACTACAACTGCTAGCCTAAAACATTTGACAAAAGTCTGTAAAGACTCAGACTCATGTTGTTTATATTCAGCTCTGTCCTAAATGTCTGAGTGTTGTAGCAGATATCAAGATTAGTCTGACGAGTGTCATTTTTTTAAATTTCAACTGCCCAATTTTGTTGATCACATGTCTATAGTAGTTTTCTCTGACTTGAGTGAAACATAACAGGCTCTTCTGTTACTATAGTCCACAGGTCCACCCTTGTTGTGCATTTAGATGCCCTTCTGCTCAGTGCTATTGTAAAAAGCTCTTATTTCAGTATTTGATGTCTTTCTGTTAGCTTGAACAAGACTGGCCATTCTCCTCTGACCTCCCACAGGGGTTTCAACAGAATTATTCATTTAGGTTTTTTGTTTATTAAACTGCTTTCTGCACACTCTAGAGGCTGTAGTGCATGAAAATCCCAGAAGGACACTGAAACCAAAACATCTGGCACCAACAATCAATCCACAGTCAGAGCCCTCTTAGATCACATGTCTTGTTCATTATAATATCTGGTCAAAAAGTAAACTTATTACAACCTTTTCCAGAATAGGTATAATATTAATTTTTTAATGATACAATAAATTATAAATGAAATTCCCATCACTGAGATAAACAGACATCTAAATAAATTAATGAATGGCGCTATGAACAGTTTGCAGACTTTACCATTTACTGTTGTGCTCAAAGGAGTTATCATAAAGGCATTGTGAACACTTCAAGACCAAAAGATCTATAATTAAGGTTCACAACTTACAAGTGAAATACAGTATACTGTATCAAGACAACAATGAAGTCATTTTACATATAATTAAGAAAACCTGAGAGTCTGATAGTGCACTTTGACTTAGACAAGAGAGTCTCCTAAGTTGCTTGATCAAAGTCAGATCTTTAACTCTGCTTCACGTTTTCTCCAGTGTTACCTTACTACACAATACTGGGTTTATTTTCAAGCTAATGCCTGATTCATAATGCATTCAGTTGTTAACTCATTGCATTTTTTACTACTGTGTACAATGTATGTTTTTTTTTCGCAGTTAGACTGTTAGATACCATTGACCTACAAGCACTTACTTGTGCAATTGCAGAAATTTCAGCCTAGTTTTGATTTTTCTTTCTGCTTTTTTGAATTGCTTGTCTAATCTATTTCTATCTAACAGTTGGGCTAAATATTACTTGAAGCTGCACACAGTTAAGAATGACACTGAACTGTCACTTTCTATAGTTGTCAGGTTTCTCCTTAAAATAGACTACAGCTCCCAGAAGCCTTTAGGCATCATACTGCCAGTTTCAATGTCCTCAGACTGCTGAAATGCATTATATGACAGAAAACAAAAAAATGTGGTGAAACCTTGAAACAGAATAGAGCGAACTGGATTTAAATTATATGATATAGAGAAATAGGTTATATTACATAAAACATGCCTGCCCATACTATGTACATATGTGTGTACTATAGAAGCAAATACATATTCTGCATTTATTATGTTTTATTTTTTATTTATTTATTTTACATTGTAGCACCAGAAAATGAGACAAAGGATAAGCCTCTAAAAGACTAAAAAGAATTTGAAGTTCTACTTTCTACCTTTTGGAGTAGGCTAATTTAGTACAACCCACTAAATTAGACATGACTTACAAGTCTGTTTATCAATGTGCCTAGTCAAAAATGTAAAATCGCTTGGCTACTAAATCATCACTAATTATGCAAGCAACACAGGGTAAACCTGGCATATACATTGGCGCATGTTTAATTCTTAAACTTAAATAAATAAATAAATGATGCACGAGTACACTCTCTATTGCTCTTCTGACCTTTTTTGGCGTGCAGCACTAAACGCATTAATCCATTTTCCAACCTGCATGCCAAGTTAAGGTAATCACATGGCTCAAACTAACCATGGATGTGTTGGACGTAAATTGCAGGGCACACCCAGTCAATTTCAAGTTACCAATTAATCTAAAACACACTTTGGAATAAATTGGGTGGAAAGCCTGTGTAGACATGGATGAGAATGTGCAGACTGAACAGATCAGGTATTCAGGAAATAGTTCAGAGTGTTATATAACATATTGTAAAAGCATGGAAATAAGGCAAAATCAACTAAAAGAGTGTAAAGTTAATGAACAAAATAAATAAATCTAAAGATAAGGAAGCGTTAGTTTAAGTAACATATGCAGTACAAGCACACTCATCCATGAACTGGACATTGGATATAAAAATAATTAAAGCATAATCAGTATTCCTGTTCATAAGAAAGCTTTCTCATTTGCATACCATATATCAGACATTTGCAGAAATATGTTCAAGATCTTGCATTACTAAAATGTTTCTATTGTTCAGTAGCAAGTAAATTACCAATTGTTCCCAAGACTTTTAAAAATATTTTGAAAATATGCTGCTTATTATAATATACCAGTACCTCCTTCACATGTTCTAGTAAGGCTGGGGTCTCCAACTCCAATCTAGGACAGCTGCAGTGGCTACAGGTTTTCATTCTAACACTTTTCTTAATTAGTGACCTCTGTTTTTGCTGCTAATTAACTTCTTTTCAACTTGCTCTTGAAGACTAAGCCCCCTTAATCGTTTCTTTCTCCTTAATTAGCAGCTCTTAGAAGAGAGAAAATTGTCCTGCGGTGGGTTGGCAACCGGCCCGAGATTGGTTCCTGCCTTGTGCCCTGTGTTGGCTGGGATTGGCTCCAGCAGACCCCCGTGACCCTGTGTTCGGATTCAGCGGGTTGGAAAATGGCTGGATGGATGGATAGAAGAGAGAAAATCAACAGTGTCTGCTATTGCAAAATGAGAGCAGCGACAAGCCATAGAATTCAAGAATGGGTTTGATTAACAACAAGAATCGGCACCTCATTAAGCAACTGGTTGGAGTGAAATTGGTTGGAGTTTAAGGCCCTGACTTGGTCTTCTATTGGCTCACTCACTTCACATTTCATTTCTGTTTAGGCGCCATTTAAGGAAAGAAATGAAGCAATTCAGAGGAACGATAAAGAAAATCAGGGGAACAAATCTTAAACAAGTCGAATAAAATTAATTCAAAATAAGTTAATCAGCAGCAAAAACTGATAACTAATTAAAAACAGGGTTAGGATAAAAACCTGTAGACACAGGACCGGAGCTGGGACCCCTGTAGTAAGATGTCAGGCTCTCAGTGATTATACCTGTCAGCAGCTACTTTAAGCAAGCCTGGAAGTGGATATAGACCATTTTAATAAATGCTTTCTAACCCTAATTAATTTAATAAGTTCCCATTGCTTTGTTTTTGTTAAAAAGGGTTAGGAAATTATGCTTTTACAATTATTATTTTGTTAAACTATCTTATGTCATGGGAAGAGAAATGTAATATGGAATCATAAATAAAACGTCAAATGTGGTGAGGCCTACTAAAACCTCAGATAACTGTGAATCTGTTATTACATACTACTGACATATCACAGAGGTTTTACAAAATAAATTCCAAATCACAAGTGGACTCTGTTTTATTCAATAACAAGGAATGCAACAAGCATTCTTTATATTTAACATTAACATGTTTACAGTGAAAGAATCGCTATCAAGTAGTACTTGACGGCATTAGACAACAGGTGTTTAATCTCAGTTATGATCAGGGCTTGATCAGATCACTCCAGTCACATTTGAAGGTGGTCACAAACAGGTGTCAATCACACTCAGCCAGAGCGTAAATGCAAATGTATGTTCTAACCACATACACCAACCATGTAAGAGGAAGCAGACTTGAAGTTTGAACAGGTAAGGTGAAATTCATTCTCTATCCAGACACTAGGGTTGCATTTTAACATTTTAATGCCAAGTGTAAATATAATCCAGTTTCAGTATGTCCTCATAGTGTAAAAGGGTTTGTTTTTTTGCTTCAACCATTAATTCTGTCTGAGAAACCATTATCAATATCATAAGGAAAGCCCTAGCAAGTTTTCCCCTCCAATGGAATATTAAAACAACAATAATAAAATTTTTACAAAACCATTTATGTATTCTTATGTTAGAACAGAAATATAGGTACATACTAATTCACCAACAAAGCACCCTTGCTGATTAATTAAATAAATGCCTTCTTAAAGATCACCTCACAGATTTTTTTTTTTTTTTATTCTGATATGACGCACAGTAACTAATTACTTGTTTACCCAATTCTTACATAAAGAAACATACATAGAACACACACATTGTACCATTGTTTAGAAAGTTTTACTGTTGGAACATTAAAATCAAATCAAACTGCCTTTTATTGTCAATTCACTATATATGCAGAACATACTGTTTCTCTCCCATGTTCGTAGTACATTAAAATATAAAAAAAATAAATATATATACATATACATATACACACACACACACACACAAGTATTACATATAAAATAAATAACATTAAAAAACTTGTAAAGTAAACCTTGGTACAATGTGCAATAGTCAGTAGTGCAAAAGCCACTTACAGTAAAAAGTGAGAAGGTGCATTACAGAGTAGCTTATGAGATATACAAAAAAAAACAGACAGACAGCAGCAGATGTAATATTGAGTCTTTATATAATACCAGCTGAAGTAGGGTACTTGGTAAATAATGACTCTTGTTATGGTCCAGGGGCAGGGGACAAGGGGGGAAGGTAGTGGACAGAGTTCAGCATCCTGACTGCTTGGTGGATAAAGCTATTCGACAGTGTTGTGGAGCGGGCCCGGAGGCTCCAGTACCTTTTCCCTGAGGGGAGGAGGCTGAAGAGGGAATGTAAGGGGTGGGAAGAGTTCCCAGCAATGCTGATGGCTCTATGGGTGAGGCAGGTGTGGAAAATGTCCTTAAGGGAGGGCAGCGGGACACCAATGATCTTATTGGCTGCGTCCACTATGCACTGCAGGGACTCCCTATGGGAGGCAGTGCAGCCTCATACATGGAGGAAAGAGCAGACCTGCCAACCTTGCACTGTATAGTGCAGTTCCAAACTTACCATGCAACACTGCCAGCATAAAATTATCACATGCTCAATTTGTTTATGTCCATAAGAAAATAAATCCCCAGTTAATCCACCAATTCAGTGTTTTGAATCAGTGGTACCCAGATTGGCCTCTGATTTAGTCAAAACCATAAGATGTACCAAAAACTTCCAAATAAAAATAACATTCAGTCAGAGCTTCATCTCTAGCCGAGGTGGATGCCAGATAGCTCTGCAATGCACCAAGGTCTTGTGGGTAGAAGGCTAACCATTACTGACATGACACTACTGGAACAAATTCTATTGCAGTGACAAGCTGACCCAGATTAAAAAGAATGGGTGTGCTTAGCTGAAGATGTCAAGACTGCAAAATCCAAAGGCCTATAAGTGCAAGTGGAAAAAACAGAAAGGGCTTTCACATGGCAAGGCAAATCACCCTGTGCCAACAGATACTAAATGTGACTGCTGTGGCAAACAGACTTTTGCAGACACTTGATCTGAACACTGCTGTCGTCATTTGTCTTTAACTAATGCAGGAGGATCTGAAGAGTGCTAAGAATAGTATCAATGGGCTGAATGGCCTTTTCTTCTTGTAAACATTTACGCTGCTGGAACATTAAACTGTTAAGAACACTGTCCTATTTTTTTTATTAGAAGTCACCAGTAATTCCCTTACAAAATAATGAATTGTACAGAAGGAGAGTATCTAATGACTGAACATCTATCACTGAATCATAAAGGGCTTTAAATCAATGATTGTTTCTCATTAATCCCCTCTTCATTATGACTCCCCAATGCAAACACACCTTTCAAAACAATTATAACATAAAATATGTATTTCACTGAATGAGAAACCCAGCGCCTATCAGCAACAGTTCATCTCTCTTCAAACAGCAGTGAACACGGGCACCCAAAACCATAGACCTGCACTAATCCAATGTGTGGGCAGAGACAGTAACTGTAAGGGAGAATGCTCCCGGCTCAAAAGAGAATTTCAAGAAATGTAAAAAGATATAAATAAATATGTCGTAAGAAGTAGTGACTTTCAGCATGACAAAAATACACTTGCTTCCTGAGCACAGCAGCATCAAAGCGCAGATACTGCAAAAAAAGACATGCACGATAGGAGCAACCGCACTCAGAAACAAATAAATTGACCTGATACAAATTAGTATGGCTGTACATTATGTTTGATGAAACCTATGCAGATGTGCACAAATTTTCAAAAACCACATTGCATTTTTTAAAAGGATTTTAGATTCTAGCTTCACTAACACAAATCTACTCCATGCAATGTTATAAAAAAAGCCTAAAAGCTTGTAACAAAGGATATATATATTTTTTATACATGTTGACAGTGAAGCGCCATTAGTAAAACTGCATATTGCGAGGCTGAAAATTATTTTAAAGCAGCCTGAAACAGCACTTTGCCCTTCAATTGTATTTTTATTTCATTTTCATTCACATAAACTTCTACCTGATTTTCAAAGCATCCCTGCATCAGCTTAATATAAAATATTTAAACACTCTTTCCTCACCCTTTCCTTTATCTAACACTAGTCATGGTAAAAATCATAAGCTTTAATACAAGTAGAACGATGCATCTGATAAAAACACAGAGGGGTGAAAGGCAGGAACCAATGCAGGAGAGAATACAAGGTCTTCTGTAGTGTACTATTATACTAAACTATTACACTAATTATTATGTACGATTTAGAAATAGCAGTCAACTCAAAACATATTTGACCGGACTGTATTAGGAAATCGTGAAAAAGCTGTACTACAAAAAAGTAATATGCATAAACAAAAGCACACTTTATACTAAATTTTAAGTATTTCACCCATTTACGTATGTATTTAGGCTTTGTCTTCAAAGAGTAGTAAGTCATTTGTAGATAAGAAACATTAACTATTGCCAGCCTGCCAAGTCTTCCAAATTACTTGGTGATGTGCTAAGAAAACTGCCTTTCTGGAAAAAATCCAAGACAGTTTGAAGAAATAGGAAAAAACAAAAATGCTTAAGGGTTCCAAATGACACCAACATGCAAGATTAACTGTTAAACTGAATGCAGTTAAGCTTAATATCTAAACAATTAAGGCGAGGACCTGTTACCTAAATGAAGGAATCTTATTTGGATATTCCATTAAAACTTCTACGAAAGTGAACTTAAAAAGAATTTTGAGGGGATGATTCTCACAAACAATGGAATTACAAATTTAAGGTCCAGCATAAGCTATGATCATTTTTAATTTTATTGACCATGTCCTAGTTTGACTTTTACTTACAGAGTTGTAAGTCCATAATAATTGAGATCTAAAGCCTATACTACAGGTCCATAATTCAAAACACTAGGTTTGTACATTGTCTCACATTACCATCCCTTTTCCCAAAAAAGTAAGTGCTTAGCTCACTTATCATACCACTTTAATACAACATTCTTGTTTAACATTTCTCAGGCTCCCTGGTCTCACTATGAAATGAAAAACTTCACCTTATTGAGCATCATCATTCAGAGGAGAATGTTTGATCCAGTATAAACACAATGAACTGCAAAGCAATAAGCACTGAAACATACACACACAAAAAGACTTGAATCAACTGTTTAATTTGCTTTTTTCCAGTCTCTGCTCTAGGGATGGTATTGTTTTCATTCTCCCTTTGTTATCCCTCAGGCTCTAAATTCAATGACACCATCAGCAAAATATAACACAAATTCGCAGGCAGGCAGCAGCCAGGCTTCCCAGCACCTGCTCCTAAGAAAGGCAACCCTCTGACAAAGGGATCCCCTGTTCTTAATGAGCACCTCAGGGAAAAAAAACAACCAGGCAGCACTTTTGCACTGTCAAAGAAAATTAATGTGCACTTCCTTATCCCGTGGTAAACCTGATCCTTTTTTTTTTTTTTTTGTTTCAAACCTTAGCAATACTGCAGGTTGACCTGATTACAGAGAGAAATTAAATAACAAAGTTTTGCTCTATGTGATTTAAAGAACACTTCTTTGGTGTATTTTGTTACCAGCTAAAAAGTGACCCAGGTTATGAGGCTTCCACCTTTCTGGATTTTTACACTGCCCAAAAGGCATAGACCTCCGTGCTCATGCCAAATCAAATGAATTTTGCTTTTAGAGGTATGAGCCACTAAATGGTAGAAATTATGAATTAAAACAGTCTTTGCTTTGGCCATCCATTGACTAACTCACAAATACTGCTATACTATAGTAGCAGCTAAAAAATAGGTACACATATTGAAAACTTGACTTTTCATTTTATTATTTACTTTCTTAAGAGGAAGAAAAAAAATTCAAAATAGAATCCTGTAAGTGCAATACTGTGAATGTGTTTCCATTTAGCCCTCAAGTATATAATAACACTACAGTATACAAATTATTAATAGGATAAAGGATCTTATATATTATAAACATGTACTTCTCAAAAACCAATGTGGCCAGTAGGTTCATAGCAGACAGTCTGTATATTTAAACTGAATGGAAAAAAAAAAATGTGCTTAGGAACGGAGCAAAGTTATGCTGTAGTTGCATCACGTTTACATCACATATGAAAAGAAATACAAGTGTCAAAGAAAAGTAACTTTATATCAATAAAAGTAATTATTACTTTTGACAGCCAAATAAATATAAAAAAAATCCAACATTTAATGGTAGGGAAAAAAAAAACACATTTGGAATCCTTCTTTAAAATGTACAGGTTCAATTACTCCAAAAGAAAAGTGAACATCATAAAAGAAAACTATTAGTCTAGTGACTAATAGCATAAAAAATAAAACAAAGTACAGTCATGTACTGGCTTATGGCTCCATCTAGGACCAGAAAGTTGCCTGTATGTCAAATTAGCAGTATTTCGGTCACAAAGTGTGCGGGTCAGTGCAACGGAGGCTCTGGGGGTCACTGGTACGCATTGTTTAACTACCGGTACGGAGTAACACAAACCAATCTTTGAGTCTTAGTAGCCATGTAAATACCCAGGTCCCTGTAAAGAAGGCAGTACAGTGCAGAGCGAATGCAGCACTGATCAAAACAACCCTTAAAGGGCCATCCACGAGCCAACATATGAGACTCATGAGACATGACCATCATCGTCAAGTTCTTCCATGAGAACCCTGAAAACAATGAGAACTGACTGAGGTAATTTATGTTGGGTAGAATGTCTAGAGGGAGCTGGGTGTTCTCATGGCCTCAGAACCCCTGCAGATTTTGTTTTTCTTCTCCAACCCTCTGGAGATGTTTTTTGCTTTTTCTGTCCTTCTGGCCATCGGACCTTACTTTTATTCTATGTTAATTAGTGTTCCTTATTTTAATTCCTATTTATTTGGTCTTTTTTCTCTTTCTTCATCATGTTGAGCTACATTATTTGTATGAAAATGTGCTATATAAATAAATGTTGTTGTAGTAATAACAATAATATAACAATAACAACAACAAAAGATTTAATATTTACAAGGCATTTCTATCTTCTTGATGGAAGCAAAAAGTTCAAACCATCTGCACAAATCATTTTTACTTCATCTATTTAGCACATTTTCATACAAACAATGTAACTCAAAGTGCTTTACAAGACATCAAAGAGAAAGTTACAAAAAAACAAAACAAATTAGGCAATACAATTAAAGAGTAAGTAACAAAAGCAGAAAAAAAACCAAATGAAGCTAAACAATCTTAAAAACGGAATAAAATGTCAAGTAGAAGAGTAGTGTCCTTATATACACCACAAATGAAAGATGTGCAAGCGTGAAATGCAAACTAAAAAACATTCTGCGTGGCATAGCAATTAGGGCCCCTAAAAAGATGCGCTATGATATTATTTTTTTTTATTTTGAACTTTTATTTATTGGTTGCAGCATCCATACAGGGAGGAAGACTGCTGAGAGACTATGACCTCTGCAGCTCCACCATTGCTTCTCTCACTGCAGACTACATCATTCTATGGCTGAAGGTGCTGCCCCAAGTACGTGATGAACGTTATTACTGTATATTCCTATGGCCCTCAGTCATAAGTACCAATGGCCTTAACTTGGGCAGCCGTAAATTGAAGCATAACGGTATACTGAAAACAAAAGCTCCTAGGTGGCACCTATATTGCTGCCATGACCCTGATACACAAAAGAACTCAAATATTTGGCAGTGTAGGAGTCAGGAATGGCTGAACAATAGGCTTATTTTAAACATAATTCTCTGCAAACTAGGACTAGCTGATTTCATGGAGCCAACTTCTACATCAAGATGAAAGATAAACAAGATGCAACAAATCTCACATTAGAAAGCTTCCTCTAACAAACACTGCAAATGCCCAAAACTCAATATACAGTATTGCCTGGAAACAATATGTTGAAAAATATAAAGCCAGTGAGGACAGCACACATCCCACCACCACAGACACAAAAAAAAAAACAAAAAGAAAATCATTTTCGTAGGTATCTCTGGAAAACAGTACTTCCATGATCTCCCCAAGGCAGAAAACCTGACGCTTGTTTTCTGCTATTAATAGAAAAGACGACTCAGGTAGAAGCTCCAGTTAATCTGCCATAGCCGCATTTAGCTAGTACCAACATGATCCTCTTCCAAAATGAATATTGAGACGGTGCCTTTATTTTCCAAAGCCACATATATTTTATTTTAAAGACTTCTATATTTAGGGCTTTTAGAAAGAGTCTAAAATTAAGGCTCTAGAAGATATTTGCAGATTTATGCAATATATATTTTTCTCCTTCATAAAATAAACAGCTTAACACTTTGTGGCGAACTTAAACATATGGGGGTTCTATGAAAAAGGGCACTCAGATCTTCAAAGATGTGAATTATTCAGACTGCTCCTGGTTTAGTCTACCATTGCACTTGTTTGCTGTTTCTCAAATGTTTGTATAGTTTTACTGCTATGAGCTTATTTTTATTGAATAAGTGCATTTGTTCCATTTAATAATTAATTTTGGCCTTTATAAATAACACACATCAGTTTTCCATTGTCCATTGAATTTCAGGATGCAGTATAACATTTCATCTGTCAATAAAATAAGCAAATTCTAAGAAAATTATGAACGCATCTCAAAATACTGTTAAAAGAAGAAAAGCCTCACTATGAAACCTGAATAGCCGGTAACACTGTCCTCTTCCATATTTTAAACACTTGCCTGTTAGTCACCACATCCATAAAACATCTTTCTCAGATTTGGTTAACTTTCAAGTCATGATTTTTTACAATGGCACTTGATTTAATCTCACCTTGCATAGGCCATTTAGGATAGAGAGAATAAAGGTTCAAATATGCCTTTCACCTTAAGTGTTACACACTATGGAGAAATGCTCTTTTTGATGACCATTCCAGAGATACTTTAAAATCACCTCGCTCATAATTCCACATCATACTTTTCAGTTGGAGATAGTAGATAGTTAGAGTTAGTATTTGTAGTTTGTATCAATCCTTTAAAAAGAGAAGGAAAAAAAAAATCATGATGTTCCATTGATCCATACATTCTTTGAACACAACCTCTTTCAGTAATAAGGTTCCACATTACTCTTCTTCACCCCCAAAAATGTTGACAACTTGATCAAAAAAAAAGTACAGAATCAGAACTCAAGAACAAGTATGTTGTTTTCCCCTGGCATGATTAAGTACATGTATAAGTGTGCCTTACGAAAAGACTAAATCTCTTATCCAGGTTCTGTCCATGCACCATATGCTAAACTATAGGTTGTGACATCAGTGATCTTGTAATAGTAAAAAAACAAGGTCAGCAAATGGAAGGATGGATAACAATTGACACCTGATAATGTCTTTACATTGGATGCTGCATGGACATGTACATTACACAAAAGAAGCTAAACACATGCTTGTATATAATATATATATATATATATATATATAAAATCAAAGATGAATAATAGAATAGGTTCCTGTTTGAAGTTGACCCATGTTGCAGTTCAACCTCTTCATGAATTAAACATGTGCCAAAAAAGATTTTATACAGGTGGCAAAAGGGGATTAGACAGCTATAAACTGTGACAATCATGCTGCTGGGTTTAAGTTTCCTCCATCTAAAAATACTCAGCTGACACTCCTCAAAACTGTCACCCTTCTCCCTAGTTCCATCTGTTCTCCAAGTATTTCTGTTGCCAGCCACTGTGCCTCACTATAAAATGTGTCCCTTATTCTGGGTCATTAAAGATAACTGTCAGGAGTTCAGAGTATAAAAACAGGTTCAACTACTCACACATACCCAGTATAAGTTCACGTTGCAATGATCCAATAATAGAAGTGGAAGGAGGGAATAGCTATATTAAGGTGCTTCTAATTTTAGAAAGTCAGAAAAACAATGTGTCAAATACTTTAAAATGGTTTCATTACGTGGGATATTTTCAGTAAGTACTTGCTAAAGACAAATACTTAAACATTTAAAAAATTAGATAATATTTGAAAAATATAGATGTGCGTGAATATATGTGTAATATACATTATATGCCAATATCACACTTAAAACAGTTTTTTGTGGTCCATATAATTCTACTAAACAAAAATTCTCTCATTGCCTTGCATATGCAAAAGCAATACTCTGAGCAGGACATTTTCTATGTGCAGAAACAGAATGATGAAAAAAGGAGAGAATAGTATGATCGGGGGTGCCACTATGGAAGAAGAAAGAAGAAATAATGCAAAATGAGAAAAGTTTAACGAATGTTCTTAATTTCTGGATTTCCCATTATTGAGAACTGGGAAACTAGTCTTATCTATTGAAAGTGTTTGGTGCTCAATTTTATTTATTTTTTTTAAGTTTGCTAGAGTTTTAAAATTTTGGATTTTTTTTGTTACATTTAATTTAATGTATTAGTTTGAATTCTACTTCTTTGTTTCAAAAAGTTTCTAATTGGTTCCATTTTTATTTCTAGCTGCATCGCTGGGTCGCTTCTGCATTTTGAAAGCTGCTATTTGGATAATGGATGGATGGATATAAGAAGGCAACGAGATCCTGTGGGACTTTACCTTGTTGCTAAGGACTGCACAATGTTATAAATTACTATGGAGTGGTGCTACTAGCTGCTTTGTCTAGGACAAGGGTTTATTAATCAGTGATCTAGCACTCATGGAACATTTAGTATTCAATGTTCTGGTTTTGACTGTCACTCATTGGTCTTGGCTCGTTTTATAAAGTATTGTTTTGGCTCTGGCGATTAAACAGAATCTTGGTGGCGGATGACTTCTGCAATTCCATTTTGACTATGATCACAGTTAAGCCTTTCAGTTGAAAAAAAATAAACTTGTAATTTGAAAAGTTTCTTTTGTTTTTTAGTTTATTTCTCAATGTTTGAGGAAAAAAAATGTTATTTCGTTACTGAAGTAAATACACGTCTACCAGTAAACTTCAGAAAACATCTTACCACTGGGAAATTTGGAGTAGTTGGCTCGGGAAAGAAAAATGGTGGCCAGTTTGGAAAAGAAGACATACATTGGAAGTCTGTGTTGTGGGTTTATGGAGGTTTTGTGTTTTTCAGGATTGGCATAATACAGTAGTTAGCTGTCTAGGAGTAGGGAGCTGTCCAAGAAAGTACAAGTTGACTCATGAAAAACTGACATCCCGAACACTAAATAGCTTGCACGTTATTTTCAACTCTAACATGAAATATACAAGATTAAACCTTACAGCATACCATTGAATGACAGACCAAATGAAAAGTAAGACAGTTTACCTATCTTAAAAGAAAAAGGGATTCAAGAAAAATGTGTAATTAAATCTAATTGGCCAAGAAAGGTAACATGGTAAATGCAAAAGCAATAATGGAATATACATAGCTGGAATTCAGGGAATTTAAAGGAACCAGAATGCAGCGAAGGCAGAGGTGAAAGGAACGATCAATGTGGAGACATTTAGTTGTGCTGTGCACAGAAATAAGCTCAATTAGGTCTAGCATGTGGAGAAGAATGACTAAGTAAATAGGTTCACTGAGATGTGGTGGATGAGGCTAAGGGCCAAAGACAATAGTTGTAGCAGATGTTATAAAATAAAAAGAGATCTTAAAGTATGACAAAACACACAGAGCATGGTTATAGGGAAGTGGTGGCCAACTAGCTAAGCTAGATAAACCAAGATAAAGGTTATTAAGATCATTATGAAAGCTTCCCTCCCCTTACAAGTTTAAAACCCTATTCCCACAAAGTAATTTAACAGCTAATGTTTTATATTTTCTACCTGATGTTAAGTGCTAACCCCACTGATTATTTTACTTACCTTACAGTACCAGTGCTCCAACTGTAAAAATACCTAAACAACTATCCAAGCCATCTTTTCTTTGATCTCTATGTTTATATCTGCTTCTGTTCTCACCTTTCCTACATACAATATATTGTATAGGGTGGTCCAGATCTAATTATGCAATTTTCATTACGTTATAACTTATTAAGTTTACTACATAGAAAATCACCCGAAAAATCCCAGACCATCGAGAAGTGTGCGAACTGAGGACATGAAGAATCGTCTTCGCGCCAAATTGGAATCGTCCCCGCATAAATCGAACTCATCCAGACAATCTGGATCTGCATAATTAGATCTGGACCATCCTGTACATTCATTATATTAGATACAAACCATTGTAATGGAGTCAAAATTTGAACTATTCAACAGAGTCATAGGCTTTAGACACTCCTGAAAAGGATATGAGCACTTACAGAATGTATATCAGTCAAAAACTCAAAAATGAAATAAATGACTGAAACTTAGGCACAGTTAAATGCTGGAAGCCCACTGATTTTAAACAAAATTGATGCAACAGATTTTATTCAATACAGATAATATATACACCACAAGAATACATATATCATAGGAGTTTGTTTTGACACAGTAAAACTTACAGCTTTATGCATATGATAGACATATGCATATGTGAAATATTTTTGTTTGTGTTTGTCTGAGCGTATAACAACTGAACATATGGACAGGAAAGACTGAAGACAAATGCAACACAAACACACACAAGCAGAAAAATTGTTATAGTAGTGACTCAACTGTTGCTACAATACACTTCTATTTCATTTGTTGGCTTGTGGTACATATAGTACATTGAATAAGGTGTCTACTGATTACTATACCTTTTTACTTAAGATTTTACTGTTAATGACTTATTGAAAATTTTGTGATGTAATCAAACCACCTGTTGCAGCTGTTCAATTTTATGACATTATCATTTACTAATTGATTTTATAAAATTATAACCCACCCCTCCTCATTTTCAAAACCAAGAACATCAGTAGTGTGTCTGTTTGCGGAGAGAGTGTCAACCTCATTGAGAGGTTTACTTACCTTGGCAGTGACATTCATGTCTTTGGTGACTCTTCCTATGAAGTCAGTAGATAGATTGCGAGAGCATGGGGGTGGGTCATGAGGTCGCTGGAAAGGGCTGTGTGGCGCTCCCGATATCTGCAAAAGGACGAAGGTTCAAGTCTTTAAAGTCCTGGTGCTTCCTGTCTTGCTATATGGTTCTGAGACATGGAAGCTATCCAGTGACCTGAGATGAAGACTGGACTCCTTTGGTACCGTGTCTCTCTGGAAAATACTTGGGTACCATTGGTTTAACTTTGTGTTGCTCATGGAGTCCCAAATGAGGCTTATTACCTGCACTGTGAGGGAACATCAGCTACAGCACTACAGCCATGTGGCGTGTTTCCCCGAGGGTGATCCGACTCATAAGATCCTTATTGTTGGGGACCCAAGAGGCTGGACCAGGCCAAGGGGACGCCCACATAACACCTGGCTGCAGCAGATAGAGGGTCATTTCCAGAGGGTGGGACTGGACCGCGTGTCTGCCTGGGGGGTTGCTAACCGGGATCCTGAGTGGTTTCTTCATGTAGTGGGTGCAGCAACACGCTGTACCAGTGCATGCTCTCCAACTTGACTTGCTAAAGACTGGTGCCTTTGTACTAAAATGTTTAAAATTACAAGTTTCTAGCGTTTGTGGTTTATAGAGTATTAGCCAACCCGCGGCGTAGCATACGCCGCATAATTATGAATTGTTGGGTGAACACTTCCTGAAAGACACAGTTGTCCAAATGGGGTTGGTTTTGAGGATACGACTGTAGGTGAATGAAAAGATGTAACTCTGAAGAGGGCAACATACACTACAGTGTTTTACACGCTGCATACAGCGATTCACATTCGCGACAAACTGTTTTACATGCCGCATACAGTGAATCACATCCGCAACAAAAATGATTCTTCTTAGATGGTGCTGTCATGTCCACCCACGCTCTCGAAGCATACACACTGCCTGGTCATGTACCCAGTTGTTAGAGCAATTGACAGAAACCCGCCCACCAACTGTAAGACTATGGGAAACCCCTCGGAAACTGTTTTACACGCTGCATACAGCGATTCACATCCGCGACAAACATGCCTGTTCTTAGATAGTCCTGCCGCATCCACCCTCGTTCTCGAAGCATACACACCGCTTGGTCATGTGCCCGCTCGCAAGAGAAACTCATGGAGACCTGCCCACCAGCTGCCTGTGTGTGTGCCTCGGTCTGCCTCTGGCGCTGCCTGTGTGTGTGCGCGGCTTTCTCTCGCGCTTCCTCTGTGTGAACCGGTCAGGCACAGAGAAGGTCAGCTGCTGAGAGAGCGTCTCGACTGTTGCAGGGCCTGCATTGGTGAAGCAGTTGAGACGGTAATGAAACAGAGGCACAGGGCTTATTGGTTTTTAAAGACTGCTTCCTTCATTGTGTTTTAACCTCAGTTTTAAAGGATTGTTTTAAGGATCCCATGGGATACCCCTCGCAAACTGTTTTACATGCTGCATATAGCGATTCACTTCCGCGAGAAACATGCCTCTATGAACAGTCAACTTGGCTCAGAGGTGCATGTGAACTCTACGACAGACGAACATAAATGACGCCGTTTTTCTTGTGTCATCGCGTCAGAGTTGGTGGGCGTGGTTCTGTGAGTTGTCGTCGTATCCAATGGTCTTAGAGTTGGTGGGTGTGGCTCCTTCCTGCGTGCGCCATGGGCGTTTTACTTGTCGGCGGCTTAGTGAATCCACGCCCCTTCCGCCGTGCTTTCCATGGGTGTCTTGCCTTAGTGAATTATATTATATATATATATATATATATATATATATATATAGATATAGATAGAGATATATAGATGTTTCTCTTTTCAGAAAGAAGTCAACATAGAGGCTGAAATCCACAAAAATCAAACGCCATCACTAAATTCATAACAAACTTTCAAAAGTTTATTCTTGGCATCAGGGGACCATTATTCTTTATATTCTGTGATTAAGAGGTGGGCTAGGTCTCTTAAAGATGACATAAAATCTGATCAGTCTTCAATATCAACAAGAGAAGAAATTGATGAGCATCAAAGATAACAACAACTATTAATGTTATATTATTAACTGGCTCTGAAGTCTGTTGCCTAACAAGATTGCAATTCTGATAATTAGGAAATGAACTTCTTTCATTCCACACACTTCTTTGGCAGTACATGTGTTTGTTAATTCAGGTGACAGATACTTGTAAATTGTGCCACTTCAATTGACTAACTGAAGATAAAAGGGAAACTGAATAGCTGTTTCACCCAACTATCAGAGGGGCACTGGCATTTGAAGGCTAATGAGTCCATTAACATATTATTGAGAATAAATTTGTCCCCTTGTTTCCTTATTCAATAATCTGTCACTCCTGCTTATAAAATCACCATCAACTACTTGATACACTTGTGGTTCAGAATGGGTGTCCGCAGCATGTAAAGCAGTAGGACTGTTATGATCTAAATAAAGGATGTGCTCTTTCTTGCCATAGGTCTCTGCTGTTTGAAAAGATCAACAACAGTCCTGAAAGGTCTCTGTTATAGTAGAACTGAATAATTTATTAAGCACCATTTTATTCTTACACTTGCAGTAATAGTTTAATTGGCACTGCCTCCCATTTGCTTGCACCCAGAATTTAAGACAGGTAATGATACCAGCAAGAGGAAAAAAGGAAGGCGTAAGAGAAGGTTTATGGATGTGGTGTGAGAGGACATGCAAGTGATGGTGTGACAGAACAACATGCAGAGGACAGAAAGATATGGAAGACAACACTTGTAGAGATAAATGAACCATCCATTGAACAGTCTTTTAGCTCAATCCCCTGAAATGTGGAATTATGCTTGAAGAAAAAAAATCATTCAGTTTTAAAGTTTGAGCTTAAAGTTAATACTTCCTATTACACTTGAATTCTTGCCTATTAGAGCCCACACAGCAAGTTCACATCCAAGGGAAGCTGCCTCAAGGACAGTTTGAAAATATGCAAAATAACTTTCTCAACAATAGTTTGCAGAACACCCACAGATCTGTACAGAGACTGAAGTGATTCAGTCACAGTGCTTTCTGTTACATATGAAAAAGGCGCATATGCATTATTCGGATCTTGGCATTTATCTTGCCTGATAGCAAATTACGTTAACAGCCTAAAAAAATAACTGGTTTCTATCATCATGTTTACCTCTTCCTATAAATGTAATAGAATAACACAGCTTTGACACCAAAACATGTAGAAGTATTCTACGGCTGCCCACAAAATAAAATTTCAGGTTGTACCCAGAAAATGATCAATGCCAAAAGGTTAAAAGGTCTTTATTTTGGTCCTCTGAGTAGAGTGTTTGGAAGTAGCATTTTCTCAAATACAGAATCTTCCTTTAAGTCAAAAAACCAAAAAATAAAACAAAATAAAATAGTACAGTGCATTAGCCTAACCGTCTAGGTTCTAATAGCATCTATATAACATTAAGTATGTCAGCTAACATTTGTTGAAAGCAACCTTAAACAACAGCTTTTGGAAGTGTATCATTTGTGGCTTAAAATGAATTACTCCCAAAAAGTCCACAATGGTGTGCATTTGCATTATATGGTATTTACCAACACACAACAACCAAACATATATCCTCTTGTATTATAGCTTTTTAAATCTAATTATATTCAGCCATTTAAAACCTAATGACATAACTGAGTATAAAAAAACTTTGTGTCAACTTTCAGTGAATCTAAAACCAAATGAAGAAAAAGACTCAGGCATCACATGCCTATTTTGACTTGCTAACTGGTTTTTATATTGTACAAAGCAGGTATGTACATGATGTACGTTGTGATTGGAGAGTGTCTGAAAGCTGCATGTGGTTGTCATACAATCATACCATGTAATGTTTTTTTTAAATGGAGACACCACAAAGACCTCAAGGTCCAACTGACAACATACAATCATGAATGTGCTTGTATCCATGTAGTATTCTATGTATGTTATATATATTAATAATGCAAAGTTGACTGACTCATTTACTCATTAACAAAACCACTACTTTTTATTTAATTAAAATGTTGAAACTTGGCAGGATTGTACATTGAGGACATTTCAATACATCAGTATTTAGGGGTAAAAAAAATGCTCCTACAAAAATTAAATACCCCAAAATCTCATAAATGCTTTGACTGATTTCATTTAAATTTGGTGACCGTATAGAAAAAAAAAATGAGTTGACATGTGTTTATTAATGTTATGCTAATGTACAGTACAGGCCAAAAGTTTGGACACACCTCCTCATTCGATGGGTTTTCTTTATTTTCATGACTGAAGGCATCAAAACTATGAATGAACACATGTGGAGTTATGTACTTAACAAAAAAAGGTGAAATAACTGAAAACATGTTTTATATTCTAGTTTCTTCAAAATAGCCACCCTTTGCTCTGATTACTGCTTTGCACACTCTTGGCATTCTCTCGATGAGCTTCAACAGGTAGTCACCTGAAATGGTTTTCACTTCACAGGTGGGCCTTATCAGGGTTATTTAGTGGAATTTCTTGCTTTATCAATGGGGTTGGGACCAGCAGTTGTGTTGTGCAGAAGTCAGGTTAGTTGGACGATCATTTATTTTTCAACAGGACAATGACCCCAAACACACCTCCAGGCTGTGTAAGGGCTATTTGACCAAGAAGGAGAGTGATGGAGTGCTGTAAATGGTCATGAAAATAAAGAAAACACATTGAATGGGGAGGTGTGTCCAAACTTTTGGCCTGTACTGTATGTGCTCTGTGTTGCGCTTACAGGTGGCTTTATGCAAACAAAGGATGCAGCAGAAGCAACTGACGGGGCAACAGCATCACTAACCAACTGTGTGGACGGACAATTGAAGAAGGGGCAGTGTCCAGGAAAAAAGAGACATGATCATATTTGGTGCATACAGTGAAGTGCTAAATGGGACCTGAAAGTTTGGCAATACTCAATGAAGATGAAGAGGTCTATAGTTAGCAGGCCCTATAAATCTTCAGTCAGGGTGCCAGGCACTGATGCTGTGGTTGTGAGCTTAGGCATTGTTTCACCAGAAGCAAAAAGGGACGAAGAGGAAAGAAGAGATGGAAGTGGTGTCTTTCGATCCAAGACAAGATTGAATGAACAACGTCAGTTCAAACTTAATGGGCTTCCCTCACAGGCATTGCTATTTACCATTCGCATCTACAGATTCTGAAAGGAGACACCCCTCTTCTGAAATAATTTACATGAAGGTCTGCTTACTTTGAATGGGCATGCCCCACCAATCTCCAGTTTGCATCTGCAAACTTAAAATAGGGACTACATTAACAAAAAACACTGAGTGAACCACAGAAACAAATGAAAATCATTAATATCTAACAATGATGATATCAGCGTATCATTTTCTAAACCCTCTTAATCCTAAACAAGGTCGCAAGGGGGCTGGAGCCTATAATGGTGGTAATACGTACTCAAATTTCACATTTTTCCTACACATTACCTGCTTCAATTTGAAAAACTACACTTTCCTGTAAAACTGTGTTTTGCATTGACCATCACCAAAAGCCAAGTCACAAAGCCCAAAAAAGCAGGAATTGGTCTAATGCAGAAATGTTTTACTCATGGGCAATCGTATATAGCATGTTCAAGAGTAAGCAGCTCCAGTGACCTAATAATATTACTATTACTTATTATTTGACGGACACCTTTATCCAAGGCAACTTAAAAGAAATGGAACCAATCTTAATTGTTGCGTATTTCCATTTGGCATACAGGCAGATGAAACAACTTGCTCATGGACACACAGTGTCAGCTATCAGCATTTCAATCCACAACCTCAGGGTTTGATGTCCTGGGTCCAAAGCCTTATTCTCTACAACACACTGCCTGCAAGTAATATTAGCCATCGGTGACAAAAAAATAAACAAATAAAATACAAATCTTGTACACATAAAAAGTATTTAGTTAGTTACATAGTACTTCTGATACATCTGATTAACTGACTTCGCTATAACTGAGGCCCAGTGTCTTATGAAAAATCTCAGGTGAAGCCGGGTAACACAGCTAGTTATATATATGAATAAAATTCTATCAAATATTGACAAATCAGTTATCAGTCAAAGTTTTAGCAATAATTTTTCTCATAACTTTAGGCAGGCCACAGACATTCTATAAGAGACAGTGAGCAGTCTGTCTTCTCACATGATCACAGACAGTGCCTGAATAGCAGATTCTGGTTACACAAGTCATAGCAAGAAAACAAAAAGGGAGGCGGTCTACAAAACCATAAATAAAATCCTATCATGTGGTTTAAAGAAATGTCATTGTCTGCCCAACTTTCAATAAAAATAAGCAGCTCTTAAAATTGATGCAGCTAAATAAACTCTCTCAATTTTTGAAAGGATTAAATGATCCCAATTTTTATTATTAGTAACTTAAGTCATAATGTCAGAACAAAGTGACAATCTCATCAGCAAAAGTAATTATAATCCATTTGAATCAAACCAAAACAAACAAGGCAGTCAGCAGTTTTAAAAACATTTCCCCAAGAAGACTGAGGCATAACAAACTGAAGACTTACTGTGGGTACATAAAAGAACACATAAAAAGTGACAAACACAAAACACATAGTTTAGGATTGGGAACATAAAATTTCAATTGAGAGATGCTTTAAACATCAGCACAAAGCATGTCTGAACTGCACAGAGAATCAAAGTGCATTTGGAGACTAGATCAAGCCTAACTATTCAGCAGAAAAGTACAAAAAAAGTGTATCATAAAGCAAAAGGCTACAAGAAGTAGATGGTTGCTTTGTACTTTAAAACTATTAGCCATCTCCATTTCTAATACAAAATACACTACAGGCTGAGCAAAGTACACAAGGCCACACTAATATTGACAGGATGTACTGACTACTGGGCACAGCTTCACTTTTATAAACTGAAGCTATTACTGAATTCTAAAGAGCTAATGTGTGTGCTAAAGCTTAATTGTCTTATTTTACTATAAACAATATCGATAAAACAGGTAACAAAGAGCACTAAAATTTATTAGCTGTTTTTCTTTATGTCTTTTCTAAAGGCAGTGTTTAGTAGCATCACACCTCAAATCATTAACAGCATAAGCTGAATCAAATTTATGTAACCACTTGTGCAATGGAACCAAGATTTAGACTCACAAAGCATTATTTAAAAATGCATTCAAGCTTTACAGCATCAAAAACAATATAGTAAAACTTTAGACAATCCCCAAACAAAGAAGAGGAAAAATAGCTTGCCTACTCACCTGTGGCAGGAATGGCATGTATCCTGCTTCTGGCCAACAGTTCTAATGGCTGCTCCCGACTGGTAACCCCGTCTGAGGAAAAACATGATTCTGTCTCATAAATAGTCTGCAACATAACGGACAGCCCCGGAATTTTGGGGTTCAACAGCATGCCCAAATGATAAGTGTTTAGCATAAAAGATGATAACACAAAAAAGGCACACCTACTAATAAAATGTACAAAAAAAAAAAACTTTTATGTTGCTTAGGAGGTGAAGCTTTAACCAGTGCATGTGCAACAAGCAAGAAAAGAAAAAGAAAACAAAAAATAATGCAAAGTGATTTGGTGGTTAACTGTACGTATGAAAAATCCAAAACAACATTTTTCCTTTCCAGCAGAAGAAGTTGTGTAAGAACAAAAACACTCCTTATTAAAACTCAATTTTCATTGTTTCATGTGGTATAAAAAAAATAATAATCAAGAAGTCCAACTATTTCTTCAACCCAAATATGTCCATGTTGTATAGCTCTGAATAAAGCCAAGTGCACATTTTTGTTTTACAAATCCAAACAGAGTAATCACTTAAAAGTAATTTTATTGCCAGAGTTTTCTCAGGTGTCATTTATACTCTGACATGTTTCAGGAGCCTCCTTAAAATAATCAATAAAATAGAGCTTTTGATGTTGATAGGGAAGAAGAAAAGCAAATGATGTAGCAGAAAAAAAGACCATGAATCCAGTGGCTTCTACTTCCGAGCGCAAGTCTTTGGTGAGAGCATGGAGGATGTCATTTGCTGAAGCTTTGGCAGGAGGCACAGAAGAGGCAATTTAAAAAAGAAAAATCCATTTAACAGGGATTCCCTGCACTGCAACTCCTTGGCTCACAAACTATAATCCTGAAAGAGGCAGGAAGAACAGAACCAAAAACTGGCACAAAAAGAATTGACAAGCCTCCTTGTCTGCTAACCTCACCTGCTAAAAACGCATCTGTGAGAGCGCGACAGAGAGAGAGAGAGAGAGAGAGAGAGAGAGAGAGAACGCGCGAGCGAGGGAGGGAGGGAGCGAGGGAGGGAGGGCAGATAGACAGAGGTTGGGGAGTTTACAAACACACTTGGCTCTGAAAGCCTCAGTGGCTGGAAATAGCTCTGGAATCGCATCAAGGGGAGGGGCCACCTATAAATAGAGATAGAGGAGTGATCAGGGAAGGAGGTCTGGTAATGCAAACACCAGGGACCAATCACAAGAGCTTTTCCCACAACCCCCCCACTGCTTAGAGCTCCTTAACCTCCAAAATGCCAGAAGCCTATCAGCACTTGAGGAAGGCCTTCAATATCTTTTGCTTAAATGCACACAGAGAATCAAAGACAAATATTACAATTAAATACACACTGTAAAGCCAACTGTGTGCATAAATTGTATTTCAAAGGGGGTTTATAGTTAACTCGCAATAATAAAACACTACATCAGGACATGTTTGATTTCTCTTTATTTTAACAATGTATTATTTGCAGTTTGTTTAAGGCAACTCAATAATCAGCTACAGATATAAAATCAACTTTTCTTTTTTTGATGGTTTCTATCATTCTGCCCTGAAGCAGTTCCCTTTTTGTTAACACAGGTTTATTTACACAAAATGTGAGAAAACAGTTTTTATTTTGGGCTATCATCACTATCAACATTTTCATTCCACTTTCTCAATTGGGGTTCCTAGTGAGGGGGACGGTAGTAAAATGTTGAGTTGGTCTGACCAGACCCAACACCTGCAACCTTCTCCAGTTCTTTTTGGCCAAGAACTGGACAATACCAGGATGGTCAAGAAATACAATTCCCGCAGCATGACTTGGGTCTGCCTCTCAGCCTTCCCCCAGTGGGCTGTGCCACATTCCAAGGAAAGGTCCAAGGGCCTCCTAACTGAGAAGATGCTACTGTATAATCTTTCATTATCATCTCCTGACAGAGGAGCAGCTTCAGCGACAACTGCTGTCACTGTCCTGCTCCACTGACAGACTGAGGAGGTCATTCCTCCCCCACACTATGCGACTCTTCGGTTCCACCCGGGGGGGGGTAAACGTAAACGTTAACATTATACAAAATTATTGTGTTTTTACCTGCATTTTTATCACTCTTTAATTTAATAATGTTTTTTTTTATCAGTATGCTGCTGCTGGAGTATGTGAATTTCCCCTTGGGATTAATAAAGTATCTATCTCTTTTCGATTTACATGCTTCAGTTAAGTCAGATTATCTCAAGGAATAATGTAAGGCACCACAGCTATGCTGACGACAAATAGCTGTATTTGTCAATAGCACTGGATGACCCAGACACTCTTGATTCACTGACACAATGTCTTACTTGTGTTTCTGAATGGATAATTATTAATTTTCTCAGACTAAATAAAGAGAAAACAGAAATTTTAGTGATTGGCAAAAATGGATATAATGAGGTTATTAGAAATAAACATGATGCATTAGGATTAAAAGTCAAGACAGAGGTAAAGAATTTAGGAGTAACTATTGACTCTGACCTGAATTTTAAAACACATATTAATCAGATTACTAGGACAGCATTTTTTCACTTAAGAAATATAGCAAAAATTAGACCTCATTGCAAGATGCTGAGAAATTAGTTTTCAGTCGGCTAGATTACTGTAACGCACTCCTCTCAGGACCACCCAAAAAAAGACATCAATCAATTACAAGTGCAGGATGCAGCTGCTAGAATCTTAACTAGGAAAAGAAAATCCGAGCACATCTCTCCAGTTCTGATGTCACTGCATTGGTTACCTGTGTCATTTAGAATTGACTTTAAAATACTGCTTATAGTTTACAAAGCCTTAAATAATCTGCTCCATCCCATATTTCAGAATGTCTTTCACCTTACACTCTAAATCGTAACCTTAGATCTTCAAATGAGGGTCTGCTTATTATTTCAAGAGCTAAACTTAAAAGAAGTGGTGAGGCGGCCTTCTGCTGTTATGCACCTAAAATCTGGAATAGCTGACCGATAGGAATTCACCAGGCTAATACGGTGGATCACTTTGAAAAACTGCTAAAAACTCATTATGTTAACATGGCTTTCTCATAGCTTCATTTTAGTTTAATCCTAATACTCTGTATATGCATACCAGTATCATTCCTGGTGGCTCCGTAATCCGTATAAACCCCTACTTTCTCTTCTGTTATTTTTCCGGTTTTCAGTGGTGGCGATCTGCACCGTCACCACCTGATCAAAGCACTGTGATGCCCCTAACATTGATGGATTAAAGGCCAGAAGTCAAGTTCCTCCATGTGAACCGTGAATACCATCAGGACTGATTGAGGTCATTTATGTTAGGTAGAATGCCTAGAGGGGGCTGGGCAGTCTTGAGTACTCAGAACCCCTGCAGTTTTTTTTTTTTTTTTCTCCAGCTGTCTGGAGTTTATTTTTGTTATTTCTGTCCTCCCTGGCCATCGGACCTTACTTTTACTCTATGTTAATTAGTATTCCCTAATTCTATTTTCTTATTTATTTTTTCTCTTTCTTCATTATGTAAAGCACTTTGAGCTACATCATTTGTATGAAAATGTGCTATATAAATAAATGTTGTTGTTGTATCTATTAGGGCAAACATGTTTTTCAAAGACTATGCTCTGCAGGAGGGATATAATCAAAACTTCACACATGCCTTCACAAAAATGTTTTTTTTTATTAATTTTTCTAATCAAACAATTTAATCAATTAAAACATCCTAGTTTACATTCAACTACTTGGAAAACTTTTAACATTTGCATGGTTGCTAGTTCTCTTACATAATAGCAAAACAAGGACAAACACAAAAACATCCTATAATTAATATTAATGTTTTTACTGCACATCAAACGTCTTAACATCTGAACTAGAAGTAAAGAAAGCTGCATGCATCATAACTTAAGTCCTTGCTGGTTTCAGAAATGATAACTTTAAAGGAACAGGCCTCACCAAATAGTCTGTCACTTCTGTTGATTAGCTCCCTGCTTTAACAGAAGTTCTGTGATTTTTCAGAGTGAAGTTATGCATTAAGTCACACGTGCCAGCTTTCCTGATCATACATTCGACTTCCTAGTCATTACATCCTGGTCAAAAATATAGTTGTTCATTTTTTTAATTTGTTTATTTTACATGTCTGTTCATGTACACTTCCATTTCTGCTACCTTTTTGAACTTATATGTTGGTGTTCAATATGGCTCTGTCCAGTCCTCCTGGCTTTCACCCGAGTTAATTGCCGTGTTTGATTTTCATTAAACAAACCCTCTGCATTACACTGATTGAATGTTCAAAAAATATACATGTCGCACATGGTCAGAAGAAATCGGTATGTCTGGCTGTTTGTTCACACAGTCAAAGCAACGATCAAGACAAAGTCCTGGACAATTTTAGGCACTTTATAAATATTAGCCAGACAGCTATCTAGGGTCTGAAAAAAGGACATCATTGGAGAAACAGAGAATGTCTGGTCACCCTTATCTATTCATCTTATTTTTTGTAAACAACATCAATAGATCAGTTCTAACTGTTTTGTGAAAAAGAAAAAACAGTCATAAAACAGATTTATAAGCATCTCTGTTATTTTTAAGTGTCTAATTAGGCTATTTGCCCAATTATAGGGATGCACCGAAATGAAAATTCTGGGCCAATGCCGATATTCCAATAACGTCTATGTACCTTTCTGCAGAAGCCGAAATACACATTTATAAAATACAGAGAAAAATGAGACTACTTCTATTTGGATAAGAATTACAGAGAAATGTAACATGTATTGGTATAACACTCCACTTTTGCATACCAAGTTAAATTATTAAAAATAAATAACATCTGCCAAATTTGGCTGGCTACCTGTTGCTTTTTTGTGAAATAGTAATGCAGGGTGTTACTTTAAACAACACATTTCTCTTTCTTTTTGATGGAAAATAACAAGAATTGCAAAAAATAGTAAAGTGATACAATGAAAAAAGGAATAAATAATATCACTTAGAAATAACAATAACCTCTGCAAATCTTTTACAATCATTAAAATAAATGCTTCTGCAGAACCACATTTAGCTGGCTATCTGATCTTTTATTTTTAGAGGCTGTTGCCTTAAATGTTACATTATTTTCTCTTTTTTTTCCCCCAGCGGAATGAACCTGACCACAACTGAAAGAATGAAATCATTAAAAGCAACAAATCAACAAAGATAAATTAAGCTTATCATTTTATTTTTTTAGTACGACTGGGGGCGGTGGAGGGTTTCTTAGCAAAGAAAACCATCCCAGCCTCATTGCAGGAAATCCCGTTTCTCTATTCATCAACCACATCCAAAGCCACAATCTCTCGCTGTCCATGATGGTGCACACACCTGACAGGAACTTGCGTGCTATTTTGGTAAGGAATCCACTCCATGTGCTATTCCAGTATTACAATTAACTTACATGGTGCTTCTGACAAAAATCCCTGCACATGCTAAGTAATTAAGCATGTATACATATGCAGCGTTATATTCACTGACATCTTTTATATCTAAAAGACTGACCTGCATTTTTGATTCACCAAAGCTGCCTGATTAAGATTTAAATCTTCATATTGAAAATTAATATAAAGTAGTCATACACAGGGTACACGCTTAAGGGATGTTTGAAAGCATGTCTGTACTGTATGTGCTGTTTTTAAAATATTAATATTTTTACTTTTTCATTGTAAGGCATGAAGTGCTTACGAGTCACACATTATTGCTTAAGACTCAAGTGAAAAATGTGGCTTTAAAGCAATACAATAAAAGAGATAAGACACAAACAAAACTGTCATTAAAATAGTCATTAATACTTTTTCTTTTATTCCACCTATGCTTTTTTCCTACAGTCCAGAGGACTGTATGTCCGGCATATCATTTTTTTTTTTTTTTTTGAACAGCACAGAAACTGAAGCACTGTGAGCCTTTCAATATTTCATAAACTAAACAAATGCATTAAATGTTGCTTTGTGGTGGGGTCTTTAATTATTAGCTCAGATGCTAGATGAAAACTAGCGGTCATAAAAACAAATAAAAAAAAAAAAAAAAAAAAAGGTGTGTCTAAAACAGAGAATGCTGACTGCTAACCTGCTAACAATGCAGGTTTAGAAAAACATATTGGCTGATCCTAAAATTCACATGCAAAAACATAGCTATGCACGGCATGTCTTAAGTAACACGATAACTAAGTCAGTGCAAGGTAAAACCACCAACTGCTCTTATACATTCATTTTTTTTTTTTTTGGCTTTCCAAAATGTTTTTGGCATGCAAAACTTGCTTGGATTTCCAATTCCTTTTTCTCTTTAAGAATACATTTGCCATTGTTTCCTTGATTGTACTAAATGGGTCTGAACTTGAAACAATTGTACCTGTCAAATTCAAATACAAGGAGACACAACCAGTTCCTACATCTCCAGCAAACACAACTCCCACATATAAAGGACAATATACTTCTGGATGTCTACTAAATTTTTATTAGGACTGTGTGAGTATTCTGAATCATAAGCTGAAAAGAAATAAGGTGCTATTTTGTTCACTTAAGATAGATATTTTGAAAATAAGGAAGGAACAAGTTATGCTGTGCTGAACGCAGAGTCATAAATAATCAAAGGCAAAACGTAAAAAAGGCATCTAAATAAAGCAAATTTGCCCCTTAAAATAAAGGGGAGGAGCAAAAACGTTCCCAAAATCACATGTAATATTAGTAATTTGATATGTGTAACTGTCACCATTGTACCAAAATTCAGTTTTAACACTCCAATTCCATCTATGTTTTTTTTGCTCCACTTTTAGCTTCCCTGCCTTTCCATTAAGACTACATAAACACTGTTATTAATAAAATGGAAGACTCCATTGCATGAGCAGCTACATATTCATAAAATACTATTTATCTGTCCACCCATCTTTTATAATCCATTTATCCAGGGCAGGTCACGGGGCAGCTGCTGTATAGAGGACTGTTTAGAATGGGAAGTAGAGGTGTGGTAGAGCACAGAGGAAAGTGCTTTTTGTGAGGGTACAGGACATGTGTGTAAGAAGAGTTGAGCAACTGGGGTTAGGGATAAGATTGTGCTTTCACGCCAAACAGGCTGTGCAGTTTAAAACTTAAGCACAGGGGCGTCAGTAGTAGACTCAAAAAAAGACGGTGGTGCTGATGCTTCCCTTTTATAGGGTGCGGCTGGTTGGAATTTTGATGGCTCTTATTTTTAAATAACAGCTGCCCCAGTTTTTTAGATGTTGATGTTTGTTCTAGCTCTGGCTGCTGCTATGGCCATTATCATAATAGTAAAGTATAAAAAAAAAAAAAAAAAAAAAAAGCAAATACAAAATGTACATGTAACGCACAGCAGCATTAACCTAAATTTGAATATATTTGAATATTTACTTATTTTTAATCTGAATACTCAAACCTTTTTTTTTTTGCCTAATTTAACAGCCCTAGTATACAATGTTAACTTTATAATGCTGAGTGAACTGGTTTGCAAATTCCTGTGCATTCAGGCCATGGGTTCACCATCAGAGAGACTGTGCAGTGCACATGGCAATGTAGTCATGTATCAACATTCATGTCTAAAACCAGCAAAGTTTGACATTTTGTTTTCATTAAACAAAACAAAAAAGAAATCAGAAAACGTTGAGGTGGCATGGGAGTAAGTAATTTTAAGATTTTAGTTGTTCTGCACCTGTATCCTATAGTGACAGCCGTTTTCAAAAGTTAAGTGCTGGTTATCTGCAAATGTTTTATTTGAATGTGCAATAATTAGATATTTGGAATAACATTTTATTCTATTTCTATTATTATCTTTATCGATCACTTTAATGATAATTATTCTGTGGTTTGTCAATTTATCCTCCAGTAACCCTATTCAGGGTTGGTCACTGCATTGAACCAAATGCTCTTAGAATAGATAGACATTGGCTCCCCACAATTCTGTAACTGTATAAGCTATTTCAGGAAAAGGAGTGATGACTGCATTTGTCAATGTTACTAAGTCTTTACATGTGAAAAATGGATTGAATTGAGGTTTGTTTAACTAAACAAAATGACACTTTGGTAATAATAATAATAATAATAATAATAATAATAATAATAAAAAAACAGTTTAAAACAGAGAAGAAAATGAACTATAAAACTGTTCAAAATAAATTGTTTTCTATTTTACTTAACAATTATTTTACTTTTGCCTGAAGAAGGGGCCTGAGTTGCCTCGAAAGTTTGCATATTGTAATCTTTTTAGTTAGCCAATAAAAGGTGTCATGTTGCTTGACTTTTCACTAATTAACACCCCAGAAAGTGTACTCCATTATAAACTACTTTACAAAGCAGTGCAAAATAATCCTTGTTGCACAAGATATGGAAAATGCAACTGAGTGCAAGGCACAGACAAAAGCCTCAAGTGAGACAGAAAGCTGTGATAAAATTAACAGAGTATTCTCAAGATTAACAAAAAAAACAAAAACAAAAAAAAAAAAAACACCTACTCACAAAACTACATTTTAGCGAACAGTTGTAAATTAAGGTTCTGCCACGGGGGAGATCTAATGCTATGCTAGTTTAGAACTTGCCTACTGCAGCTTTTTTACTTAAGAATTATGAAAAACTACAGAAACTAGGTCAGTAACAAATCTTCATGCTCACGACTTTAGAGCAACCAGAGTGAAAAAAGTGACAACAGTGAAAACCTTCTGATTTTGACCTACTTCGTGGAACATGAACAGTCACATTTCCATTCCAGTGTGTGTGCACACACACACTTCATCCTCAGGCAAACACTGGCGGGTGAACAGTGGTGTGATGTACAAAAATCAATGTTGACAGAAAGAACCCAGTTTGTATGGTAAGGCACTGGACGGATAACATTAGAAATTGTTTTATCCCCAAAACCACTGTATGAAAAACATGCTTTGTAAAGTAAAGTATTTAAAATTTTTCATAAAAAAAAACACAACACCACACTTCTGGTCTCCATGAAGCTAACAATCAAGGACAAAAAGAGCACAAGTCCAAACATAAAATAAAATCATAAAAACCTATTAATTCCGCCTATTTTAAGAGGGGGAATGCTCCTGTTGTCAGAATGTCTTGAAACTTTTTTGTTTGTTTAATTATAATGCATTTTGCAGGTTTACTTCCCCTGTTATTTCTTTGTATTTATTTGTCCTCTGTTTTTTTTTGCTTTATTCTTGATATTATTCATGTTGGGGTCATGGACACTTCCTGCTGCACCCGTTTATGACACAGCAGTTACGATCATATTCAAGACTGAAGTACTGCAGAAGCTGCTATTCTGAATTGTCTGTCAGTCAGTCAGTCATTCATTACCCAACCCGCTATATCCTAACACAGGGTCACAGGGGTCTGCTGGAGCCAATCCTAGCCAACACAGGGTGCAAGGCAGGAACAAACTCCGGGCAGGGCACCAGCCCACAGCAGGGCACACACACACACCAAGCACACACTAGGGACAATTTCGGATCACCAATGCACCAAACCTGCATGTCTTTGGATTGTGGGAGGAAACCCACGCAGACACAGGGAGGACATGCAAACTCCACGCAGGGAGGACCCAGGAAGCGAACCCAGGTCTCCTTACTGTGAGGCAGCAGCGCTACCACTGCGCCACCTAAATTCTGAATTGTGAATCAAACTAATTTAAAAAGAAATAAATAAATAAAATACTGTGATCACTCAAAAAAAAACAAAAAAACAGGCTTAAGTATTTCAAATTTTTCGACTTTAGTCACAAACAACTACAATTCGTGTTCTTGTCCTACTGAAAATGTTCATTTAATTACTCAATGCTTGCCCGTGTGTCAGATGCTGATCCTGACCCATGCTTATTACCTCTTCCACTCTGCCAAATGTCGAAGCTAATAAAAAAAGTATTTTTTCCATCAGAAGACCTCATCAGTGGTCACTCCTGTATATCGATTCACATTCTAAACATATTAAGCAAGTTCTTATTCAAAGTGTTTTCACAAATATATTTGATTTTTGAAAGACACTGCTGTTATTAAAGAAGGCCTAATGCTCACACTCCTATATGCCCCTTTCACATCCTGGGGGTGCATGTGTAAGTAGTCTCCTTACTTTGAAAGCAATTTTTGTGGTTTGGCCATAGCTTTTTTTAGCATAACTATTTTTTAAACCTTTAAAAAAATAAATTTCTAATTATACCTTCAAGTCTGATTGGGGAGCCTTATGCATACGAGTCAGAACACTCCAGTACAGAATTGCCACAACATATGAGCGAGATAGGGAAATTAGGGAGACATGCAGAAGAAAATTTCCATAACTTCTTAGGGGTTCAGAGCAACTGGAACTCATTGGTTTGGAGTTTCACATAGGAAAGGTCTACAATTTTTTGGTAGCCCTCCATCACTCACAATGTGTCTCTTGAAAGACATCAAAACACACCAGTTACTATGTTCAATGTTTTAAACAGGTTTATTTAAACACACTAGACAAAAGAACAAACAAACATTCTCACACTATCTTAAAACAATTCAGGGAACCAGGACCAGAGGCTATCCTAACAGTATTGGACATTGACAGGAACAGACCACACAAAGGGCATATTCATATTCACACACACACAACCATATGAAGATCATTTAGAATCACTTATTAGCATAATATGCATGTCTTTGGAGATGTGAGAAGAAAAGTGAAGTACTGGTATGAAAACCCACAAAAGAAAGTCTAAGAAAGTGGGGATTCCGCACAGTCAACTCAGCATGAAATGCTTCTAACTACACTAAACATATCAAGTCCAAATACTTATATCATGATAAGAATATTAATAATTTATTTACCTGATCAAATTTGAACTCAGTGGAACAAATAACCAAAATAAACCATTATAATCAAACACAATGAATACAATAAAGAAAGTATCAATACTGCCATTAACAACATTTGACACTACTTGAATATATATAGCAGTATATGGATCACCAAGCGTAATAGTTAAATACAGAATATATGCATCTACATAGGTTTACTAACAGCATTAAAGCATTTAGATGCTGTCACAGCTGAGTGACAGTAACAAGCATAGAAATGCTTTACTGCCACACAAGTACACATATAAAACAACCATAAAGCAGACTACCAATAATAAGTCAGCAATAACTAATAATTCAGGAAGCGACTTTTCTAAGAGAAAAATCCATTCAAATGGGCTATTCTAAAAGAATAATGCAACTTTGAGGATAGCTGTGAGCCAGCCATTTATGTCATTTCAAAATATGGCATAGCACAGTTGTGTTTAGTGGACAACAAAAAAGTCACAGAGGTTTCCAGTGACAGTTCTACCTCTCTTTCCCTTTCATTCACAGACTAAGCAGTATAAAAAGCCATAGTAGGGCAAGGAACGGACTACCATACTTAGGAAATTATGATCCATTTTTTTCTCATCTCTTGCTTTCCATTCAAGAATCATTGTGGCATAGTAAGAAAGGAACTAAACTCTGCTTTGATTACATGCAGTGCTTTAATTCCTGTGGGGGTTTAAGGTATTACATCTATTGTTTAAAAACATTGCCTGACCTAACGTAATACAGTTAAAATCATGCTGCTCTTTAAAGACAGCTAGTAAGCTTATAAATAAAGTAGTCCATGATGACCATTCTTTATAAATGCTAAGCTGTGGTACTAGGGTGTTGTACTGTGTTAGCCATTATGGTGTCATTAAAAGGTGTCATTTTGCGGACTTCTCACTAAATGCCAAGCTGAAATCCTCCCAGTCCCACCTATTGTTGATACACTGGGATGAATTTTGAATGCTTCTTCTTGTCTAATCTGTAAATGCTCTGTGGTTGGGTACAACCACTGTGGACTTTGATGAGAAAATAATAATTAATTTAAAAGACTGAGCTTATTCATTTTGAATGATAGCAACAGCAGGAAAGAATGGAGTGCAATACATGCTTGAAGGCTCCTCATCTTTCATAGATTCAAATTTGATAGTTTTAAACTAACTTAACATGCCTGATGTGAATGAGAGGGTGATTAGAGTGTTCAGGAGTGAAAGAGGCAGTGTATCCATTAGTGTGTGAGAGAGAGTGTATTTGTAATGTTTGGCGGACAGGGTCTGGCTCAAAGAGCATTTGTTCTGTGAGAATTTGGACCAATGTCAAATCTATTTGATGACCCCTGCTTTAATACATTATACTATGTAAGCATAGACATAGTTCAACACAAGCACCGGGCAGACAAAACTTTTAAGAGACATGCCATATACGGTCTTGCAGGCACAGCTGCATATGATGCACAAAAAAAAAAAAAACAATCTTAAAACATTTTTATTTTATGCCCTTACTTTTACTAAACTTGAAACGAAAAAATAACTTTGCACCATATTCCTACTTTGTAATATGACTCCTAAATAATGAAATAATAAAAAATAAAGTTGAAACCGATGTTGCTTTGGGAAATGTCTAATCTTTTTTAGTTTATTTATATACTGTAGGTTTACCATGTAAGGAAGTAGAACAAGGGTAAATTCAATATTATATAAGTAATTTTCCTCAGTCAACCAAAATAACAAGGTACTAGCTGAGCAAATTCTAGACAGAGGAGAGGACTAAATAATTTATACCAAATGCTGTTTTGCACAGGTTTATTCTCCAAAAGGTAATGGAACATAATGAACAGTGCAATAGTTAACAAAACATTAACAGGCTTTTATTTTCCCCCCATCCTGCACTATTTTAAAAGACTCTGTAGGTCAGTAACACTTCTAAATAAACCGTGCAAAATATCTTTAACTAAATGTATAATAGTCATTGCCATCCATCCGTCCATCTATTTAAAGAATTGGCTTGACCCAGTTTGAACAATGTAAAGGGATGAAGCTCCTGTCAGCAGCACTGGTCACAAGGCATGAACTAAACCCGAATGGAGCACTAATTTGTCAAGCTTACACTTAAGAGAAACTTCTTTTTCCAATTGATTAGCAAAATTAGGGGCTTCTTAGAGTCCAAACAAATTATTTTTTCCCCAAATGAATTAGTAATTACCCTATTTAAGTGCAGGGTGAGTCAAAATTATGTTAAGACTAATGGTACTGCTATGTACATACTTATATAAAATTTCTGTGGACAATTTATGTGTCACATATGGTACATATATTGAACAGGATTGAGAACAGGTTGAGACATTCCTGTAAATCATCTTGTGCATATGAAGTATGTTTTGTGAATAAATTGTTTCCACCATTCAAATGTTAACATAATTTTGACTCACCCTGTAGTAATGTCCCGATATTACATAATATAGACTAGATTCTCAAACATTGACTCCTGCGTTACCCTAACATTCCCAACACTAGCTCCAGCTTCCCACAGCGTTACAATGGATGAAGTAGATTATTAATAGATTGCTTGCCACTGCTTCTTAAGGGGAGCTTGGTTAAATTACTGTACATGTGATAACTATTTTTAACATCACTTTTGCAGGAAACTAAACCTTGCTTCAAAAGAAAATGCCTAATCGATACAGTTCCAAAAGAATATTTCATAATATTGCTTATTTATAATGCACCTTTCTATAACTCGAGCTTTTCAAACTGAGAGTAACCTAATTAGTATACAGCACTTTTTTTCTATTTCATTTCTATTTCACACAACTTATTATTCAGTGCTCACGGATGCAAATGCTTTCCAGGAAGAAAGTAAGCCTCTACTAGTGACAAGTGAAACATGAGCTGTTAACCCTATCAGAGAAGAAGAGTGACATAAGGCAAGCCTTTGATCTCATCCGGTCTCATTTATTTAGATGGTATGCAGTGTGAGGCCATCTACTTACCCTATTCTGAGCCCAGTAACAGAAGTTTGAAGTAACTGAGGGAGACATTAATCTGTATGAGCATTCTCAGAAATAACATTCAGGTTACAGAGAGACAAAAGAGGGAAAAATCTTATCCAGGGCATTAGGGAATCTAATCAGCATAATCCGATAACAGGAAACATCGATATTATGATAATAGACTCAGGCTTATTTTATCTGACCCTTGGAGAAGGTAGTGTCATTCACCACTGGTTGCATTTCTGGCTGAATAATCCTTAACTGAAACTAAAAAAGGTAAATAAACACTAAAAAGTAATGCAGGGTCCCCCCCCAAAAAAAAAAAAAAAAATTTCAACCCGATGACCATGCCGCTCTGCAGAGAACCACAACATCATTCAGAGATATAGTTTAGCTGAACAGAATGAAGATTCTCTAATGCATTCACCACCTTCGCCCTTATAGAACAAGCCACCAAGTAAGGAATTATTTTTATTCTGATGTCGTTACTTTAATAGCCGAATCGTTTATTCATATTGAAAGTGTCAATTGAACAACTTAAGCTGAGCAAGGCAGTATTTAAAATACATATTGAATATTCAATATTTTACTCAACAAAAACAATGCGGTCTATTTTAGATAGCGTCATATGTAAATACAAACATGTTCTACGGAGTATACCATGCATCGATATGCTTAAATAAAGGAAGCCTTACTGTAAATGGCTGGCAATTTCAATAAAAAAATTCCATTATGTCTTGAAGAAAAACTGAGAAGAAAACACCACCACAGTATTCAAAGTATGGGACTGCTTATGCTGGGGCCCAGATAATAATTACTCCCCATGCTAAAAACCACTGCCCTCATCTCCCAAGACTACCATATGGATTTACAGCTGACTGAGTTGAGGCAATTCGGACTTAAACAAAGGTGCATTGGAAAACAATAAGGTAATAAAGTTCTAGGAGTTACCAAAACCAGCCGCAGTAATACATCTTTTTGTTATTATTTCTTCACAGGGTCTCGCATGTTTCTGACTGTTGCAGCCATCTCTCTCCCCCCCAAACCCCAAAATACATGAGTGCTTCCCAACCTTTATGGTCCTGCAACCTAGTTTTGCCTTTTTTAAATTCACCGATGACCCATTAGCAGCAATTGCCCAACTTGGTGAAATAAACTCACTTAGAAATGGGGGAAAAACATTGCACAGTGCTGCCATTCGCTAAGGCAACCCACTCATGAACCAATGACAGTAACCCGCAACCCAGTGGTTGAGAAACACTGCTTTACACGGATTCAGCAAGCAACCACCGAGACTCAAGAAGATCAGTTTGTGCTATTTCATACCGGCAGTCCCCACCAGACCCACAGAGCCTCAAATGCAGTGACCTGTACACTTTGTGACAGCCGTACAGCCAATTTGACAAATGGCCTGTGACGGTTCAAGTTAGCTCTAGCATCCTTGTCACACTTGCAATCAGAGCCTTCAAATAATAGTACCCATTCATAATTAAAAGTGTAGTGCAAATCTTCATCATAAATAAACAAACTACAATAAAAGTGTTCATGTGGAGGATAAAACACTAATAAATAACAGAAAAAGCCCAGTCTAAAAGCATGCAGATATCAGATTCTATTTCATTTCTTCCAGCCCTGTACAGCCTTCTCTCCCTGTCTCACTAGCTCTCCCCATTAGGTCTGGCAGGTGGCGGAGAAATCAGCAGCTGCGGTCCCTTCCTTAAGTTCTTTTTGTGACTTCCTCCATTAGCATCTGTCGCCCTAGAACCCCCGTCTTTTCATTACTGTGCTGGCTTGTACCTCCCAAATCTGCCTTTGGTTTTCCTTCACCAATTTGATTGCCCCACTGTCCTGCTCAGGCTACCTGTGTGTGCTGTGTCCTAATTATTGTATGACTCGCAGAGAGTCAATGTGAAAACTGGAACCAACCGTGCCCTCACATGCAAGTGCGATCAGCACCAATCACCCATTAAACATCCTAGGGCCCAAACCATTTTTATTTAAAGTTTGCATCACCACAGACTTGTCCCATGCACTGCTGCATGCGGTCAAACGACCAGTCCCAAATGGAGCCATAAGTCGGTGCGTGACTCTGGCACGCACTTTCTTCTTCAACTAAAATTTTTGATGTAATTAATCTACTCTGAAAAATCTCCCACAACAGTTCAGTATATTCATTTTGTACTGCTGCCTTTGCACTGTTTTCCTCTAAAAAGGAAAGCTCTGTTGCCTCCAATCTGAGACCCACAAACAATGTGTTAGTGGATGAGATATTTGAAAATTGTTACACTGAAAGAGTTTGCTTTAATTCCTTTTTAAGTAACTCTTTTCATTTGATTACTGAATTACAAACTTTTCCATTCTATTGAGGCAACAAAACTAAGGCATAATATGGTTAAACATATTAAGATTTAGAATGGGATAATTATGGGGCCATGTTGGAAGAAGTCACAAAATACAGCTCTTGTAGAATGTATCCACATTGCTCAGAAGCTGTAATAAGAGAAGATCAAGACAGAAGGGCATGCCTTCAACATAAAATATTTTTTCTTTCACTAGTTGAAAATATTCTGCCAGAGAATGGGAACTTTCTAAGTTGCATTTCTTAAGAAAACGATGACATTTAACAACTGCACATGTTCTTTCCTCACATATTTATTACAAGACCAGCAAGAAATTAGCCAGTCAGTCTGTCTTCATGTACTAAGAACAAAAACTGTGCAGTACATCTTTACATCAAAATCAAAAGCATTTAAGCAGAGAGAAGTTAGACTACATGGTGCTTAAGCTGCATGCTCAGCTTCATTCAAAAGTAATGCATTGTAGAAAAGAGTAATTCCTGCACTGGAATCTGAAGCCCAAACCAGATTTGGAGACTAAAATCCATTCCCTTTGTACTGTACAAAGATACACACTGCTATACACATTCGTGGAAAGAGCCTTCACAGAACGCAGGACTATTTCCACATATGGTTTCACTTACTGTACAGTATGCTATATAATTGCCAAAAGTTCCAGGAAAGAATTGCATCTCAGTGCATCACTGAGCCACATGAAAAAGAAAGCATATATGTAATTGTGTGCCAATGCATTTTTAATTATTAATAATTACATCACACTCATTGCTTTGAATTTCATGAATCCAAGTGATTTACAGAGTCCTCACTGACTAATTATTTAAGAAGTTAATCTAACTCTAACAATGTTTCTTGCTCTTTAGAGAAGATGGATTGTAAGTCCACATTGATTCTGCATTGGTTCCGCATTGGTTCACTCAATATGAAAAGATTGTCAAAATCATCTCTTTTTTTCCCCTTAACACTGCCCAGCACATACAAGAGAGAGCACAAAGACATTTGTTGATTTTACTGCTATTCCAGAAACACATCTTAAGCAAACAAACCAGAATATGATGCGACAACTACTACAACATTGAAGATGCATTCTAACAAGCCCCCCAAGCTTTTGAATAACTTGTGTTATTTATAGGCAGATGTACTTTGTCACTGACGTAGGCAAAGATTTATTTTTAGGCACGAGGAGCGGGTAAAAGGCCAGGGCTTGTTTTCCATGGTTGAACTCTCCCAGTGAATGTCAAGGACTCTGCCACAGGGAAAAAAAAAATTCTATATTTATATATAAAAAAAAAAATATATATATATATAACATATATAAGAATATGTGTGTGTGTGTGTGTGTGTGTGTAAAATAAAATCACAATTTTTTTTTGGAGTAATGTGTGATTCAAACTTGTTTAATAAGTGTTCACCTTGCACAAGCAAAGCAAAGCAAAAGCAAAAGCAAACCAGGCTTTTCAAGAATTGCTATGCTAGTTGTTTCATTCTTAGTGGCCTACTAGCTAAAGTGAGCCACTTTGTGCCTGGTAAACGTTTTACATGCAAACCTGAAGAAAAATGCTGTTAAATTCAATGTTATTACACAAAGCAATGCCACCCATTCATGACTTCCTCAAGTCCATCACTACTTCAGTTTTATACAGCAGCCCCAGTATCCTATTATACCTACCTGTAAAAGCAAATGTTGCACAGGCCAATTAGAAACAGCATTACTACTAAATGTCAGGTTCAAGAAAACATAGATGAGCTCTTATGACTTTTAAAGAGAGATCTACTAAACCAGTCTTCTTGGTGTGCAGACCCACTTTGAGCTTCACAGAAAATATCATAAAACTGCAAGCTATGAAAAAAGATGAAATCGTTCTGACAAACTTGTGACAAGAGTAAAATGTTTTATCAAGATTTCTGCAAGGTAGGCTTCCTATCACAGTATTACCTTTAAAAACCATCAAGGAAAGGGACCATCACCCTACACCCACTCACTCATGCATGCACCCATATATTGTAAGACACATAGCATTTCACTTTCTAAAAATAGAAAGAAGAAATGACTCATGCTCTCTTCAACCTCAATAGCAATTTTATGTCCTGACAGGTAACAAGTTTTTTCTTTTTAATAAATAATCCAGGATCTCAGCCATCACCAGCAGATAAAAAAGGATGTTTGCTTGCTTTATTAAAGGGCAAAGTATGATCATGCCAGGAGGGATAGATATACCATTGAATCTAGGGACAGCACATAATTAAGCTATAGTCCTGATGCATCATGGAAAAGAAAAAAATGGTTTAAGAAATGGCTAGATTTTTTTTAATCAACCAATATCACTGTTAACAAAATTGACTTCTCCTTTGATGTTTTTGAAATTAGCTTTGTGCACCGAAAAATAAACATTCTAAATATGAAGGTACTCTGGTACATTTTTAATCTTAGTCCTGAAGAAACTTCAAACATATCTAATTGTGGGTACAGTTACAGACACAGTTTGACACATCCCAAATCCACAAAGTCTAAAATTAACAATGGGCATCCTGGCCAGATTAGTGCTCCGGCCTAAAGGAACAGCTCCTTATTCAGTCCATGTGTCCAAGTTAATATCATCATTTAAGAGATGAAAAGATGCAAATGTTCATAACTTGTCAAATTCTATCCCTACGAAACTGTTACCTTGACTAAATATCCCAAATTAAAAAAAAAAAACCCATAACACAATAATAAAATAGCAAGCATTTTAAGTCAACTTGTTAAATTTGAATTTTACATGTGCTTGTAAAGCAGCTTAGGATAACGTTCACTATGCAAACCTGCTGGGCAAGGTTTGTCTTTATCCACACAGCAAGGTTACTTGCTCAATTTTAGTGCAAAATGTAGAAACCATTATTCTTCATTAGCATCCACTAGCTCCACTTTGTCCTTGTCGAAGATCTGATTCTGAGATAGCAGTTGTAATCAAACTTCCCTTTATAATCTGTAATACTTCTCATATGGCACCTCTTACTTCCTTCCTACTACCTTTTTTGATTTAGATTATACATGAAAATGTCAGTTTAATTAACATTTTAGTAATAGCATTAATATTAAAGCAATTTTCAAAACAAACATTTCCTAAATTACATTTTTTCATCACTTTACTCACTTAATTTTTTACATTGAGATTTCTTATTATACCATAGTTGAAATCATAAGCACAAATCATGGATGGCATGGTGGTGCAGAGGCTATGACTACTACCTAATAGTTTCAGGTACTCTGCTGTGTCTGCATAAAATTACATTTCCAAAAAAAAAATGCTGATATTACTATAGATATGGCTGTTACTTTTATCCGGGATTCGACCAATAGTTTTAGGTTACAGGACAACTGTTTGCATACGTTTCTGAGTCAAGAACTAAAATAGTAACCTTGTGATTTAAAGTCAAATACCTTAGCTACAAGATGTATACCACCTATAATAAAACAAACACTATGCACACACACTGTATATATATATATATATATATATATTATATATATATTATATATATATATATATATATATATATATAGATATAGATATACCGTAGATCCCGGAATACAAGCCGACCCGGTATATTAGCCGATCCGCTTCTCTACCGACTAAATTACATGTATTTGCCGATGACCGGTATTTAAGCCGACCCCCTCCTCCAAGCAAAATTTTCTAAATTTCCTTAAAAGTGTCTCTTCGGGTATATTTATAATGTTTATCGGCGAGAATTTGAGACTGCCGGCATTTTTGATGGAAACTAGGAAGTGATTGCGGAGAAGTTTGGTAAATTGGAACCTTTGTGTTGAAACTATATACGCAAATACGGTACATCGGCGGGTGGATTTCCGGAGACTTGTTATAAATTTGATTAACTTAAATACGCAATACAGTGGACCCTTGACTTACGAACTTAATTCGTTCGCAAAGGCTAACCCATAATGCGTTCCAAACCTCCCACTACAACACTTACTTAACCTTTTCATAATAAAAAACACCAATATTTTTTCTAATGTACTAACCAAAAAGTTATAAAAAGTGCCTAGCCTACTTAGGCTAGGAGCATGGCGGCGCGCAGCGGCTCAGGGCTCTCCTTTTCAGTGCACTTTTTTGTTGTTTTTGTACATTTTTTTTTGTCCTTGTTTGTGCATGATCGGTTCGGCGAACATCCGCTACACCATTCAGAACCTTATAGACATCGGTGTCCAGAGCCAGAAATCTGTTTTGAGTGTTTTTCATCACACGCACAACATCTCAGACAACATAGCGAGACCAGCAGGCTCTCCGTGGTTTGTTGTCGGGTCTAGGAGACGACACAGACGGAGGAGGGAAAGAAAGCAGAAGCGGGGCCGCAGATACGGCGTTATGCTAAGGCTAAAAAACAACCATACAAGCCCTATACAGAACTTTTTTCTGCACTGAAGGAGCTGCTTTTAATCTCATTGTAGATGCGTATAGTGACAGTAAAAGGCATTCTATTCTAGAAACAATTTCATACTGTACTCACCATTTAATTTGACATCTTTGGGCTGCAGGAAGGGAGGAGGAGGAGATATTTCCACACAATGTCCATCTTCGTTTCAAAATTACATCCACAAACACATGTATCTGGGCTCCGACTGACGCTACTAACGCTCTCGGTTGTTTGTTTACAATCGCGCAAGCGGATACACGTGACCGCATCCGTTTCGTAACGCAAGATGTGGAT
>JANRMT010062850.1:27845275-27870443 GCA_026402145.1 Polypterus bichir lapradei | reverse complement strand
GGCTGACAGTGGCGTCATACCACCGAAATAAGTACGTACATTGGTTTTGGTTAGCTCAGGGAAGTCACCTACCAAATTTCGTGAAGATGGGGCCGTAAATAAGAAAGTTCAACATGGCGGACGTTGTTGACCGTTATGCGTAGAATTTCGAAATGAAACCTGCTTAACTTTTGTAAGTAAGCTGTAAGGAATGGGCCTGCCAAATTTCAGCCTTCTACCTACACGGGAAGTTGGAGAATTAGTGACATTGGAAAGTTCAATATGGCGGCTGACAGTGGCGTCATACCACCGAAATAAGTATGCACATTGGTTTCGGTTAGCGCAGGGAAGCTGCCTACCAAATTTCGTGAAGATGGGGCCATGAATAAGAAAGTTCAATATGGCGGACGTTGTTGATCGTTATGACCGTTACGCGTAGAATTTTGAAATGAAACCTGCTTAACTTTTGTAAGTAAGCTGTAAGGAATGGGCCTACCAAATTTCAGCCTTCTACCTACACGGGAAGTTGGAGAATTAGTGACGTTTGGAAAATTCAATATGGCGTCATACCATCGAAATAAGTACGTACATCGGTTTTGGTTAGCGCAGGGAAGTCACCTACCAAATTTCGTGAAGATGGGGTCAGCCTTCTACCTACACGGGAAGTTTGAAAATTGGTGACGTTGGAAAGTTCAATATGGCGGCCGACAGTGGCGTCATACCATCGAAATAAGTACATACATCGGTTTCGGTTAGCGCAGGGAAGCCGCCTACCAAATTTCGTGAAGATGGGGCCATAAATAAGAAAGTTCAACATGGCGGACGTTGTCGACCGTTATGACCGTTACGTGTAGAATTTCGAAATGAAACCTGCTTAACTTTTGTAAGTAAGCTGTAAGGAATGAGCCTGCCAAATTTCAGCTTTCTACCTACATGGGAAGTTGGAGAATTAGTGATGAGTCAGTCAATCAGTCAGTCAGTCAGTCAATCAGTCAGTGAGTGAGGGCTTTGCCTTTTATTATTATAGATAAATAAATAAATAAATAAATAAATATATTAAATATACATACACACACACACACACACACACACATATATAATTAAATAAATAGCAAATAAATAAAAAGGTTGGTGATATGGTTTGCATATTTATAGCAAGACGTCTTAAATATCTTAAAATAGTCTTTTATTCCCCAGTTTTCAACACCTACCAGGTGTTATCAGATGAAGATGATTAAGCATACAGGAATCAAAGGTAATATATAGCAAATGAGGAAGTGGGGATATGTGGCTATGGGGAGTGGGTGGATGATTAAGGTTGGGTTCATAGGGTGGTACGTGTTAAAAGCTCAAGAAGAAGTATCTGTTTTCTAAAAGCAGAAAATAAATCTACTTTTGCTTCCTAGACATCAACGCAAGAAAATGAAAAAAACAGTCATATAAAGAATCAAGCAGAGTATGTCAATGAGCAGAAAGAAAACACAATACAGAGTCCACTGCATATGTATAGGCAGTTATTAACATGAACACACATAAACAAGCAGTTTACTTAGATTACATTTTTCCAATTATGTTATGTTATGTGCCTACCTTAAACATTCCCATCAGAAAGTTAGTTAGTGAACGACTGCTCACTGCAGGAACCACAAGCTGTTATTGTATTACAGCTATCTAATGTCCTTAATATTGTTTTTCCTGAATGAAGGCCTTCTACTACCACCTTCTTAAGCTGGAGACACTGTAAATTATGAAACACTGAATCTCTTCTAGGAAAACATAGGCATATGGTAAAAGGATCAGAGAACATTTTGGCAAGAGACATTCAAAACATGCAGCTTTAAAAGTTGGGGTGGTGGAGCAGTGCAGATGTATGTGAGATAAAAAGAATCTCATAACTCTGCAACACTTAAGAAAAAAAAAATGCAAACAATTGATGATTAACATGTTTTAAAAGTTATTATCCTACAGAATTAACGTTTCCTTATATACGAGAATGAAAACTGTACCTGCTATTTTCTGATCTAACAAATACAAGAGAAACTGTGGATGAGCGAGTACCATTGATAAAAACATTCAGTGCTTTCACAAAAGGAAGTTAGTAGTTCGTGCTAGGTTGGTGAGTGGGAGTGTGTGTATACACATTGTTCATCTGCTTGCTGCATTCACTTTGAATTTCCGCCACTGTATTTGAGACAGTCAAGTTTCATTCAGAAATTTAGAAGGGTTTTTCTGGTACTTGTGAACAATTTGCAGTAGGTTTTAGCATTGTTCTATTCTAAAAACATGAAAAACTTCCCTGGACAGAAGAGCTAATGCACAGCCTGCAGGCCTTCCATAACAAGTGACTCTTTGAAAAAGCCCTGCCAAATTGAAATTGTTCTTTCTTAGATTATATCATATATGCAGAGCTGACACTATAAAGATCTTATAGCTGGTGATGGAAACACCTGTTGGACACATTACATAAAATAAAACTGCAAATATGTTCAAGATAATGAGCAAATAGACGACTAAGCAAACATATTTAAACTTTAGTCTAAATAAATTTAACTTTTTTCTTCAGTGTAATTTTTCATCTGATCCACATAGACAAGATGGCACCATGCCCTTGGGTATAGTGTACTAGTCCTAGTTATCACATAGCTCATTCCATGTAATTGATTTCTCAGTGATTTGGCAGACAATCTAGATATGATTGCTAGTGTAGCCAATGCAAAAAATAACAATGCATTAATCTCTCAAAACCAGAAATTGTAAATAAACAGTAAAAAAATGTATTCCTTTTGCACTTAGAATAAAAATGATGAAAACTGAAAATTATCATATGGAAAGACTATGTTAAACTAAGTTTAACATTTACAACTTTTTTTTACCATGATAAACAGCTGAGGGTGGCAGGCATCCAAACTCATTTAGTTTTTTATTACTATGCATGTTAGGACTTAAAGATTTTAAAAATTAAAATCAAGAGAGCGAAGTACCATGTAAACTAGCAAACTACACCAAGTCCTATTGTTGTCTGTTCAGCAACCCAAATGTGAAATTGTATACAGTATGCACATACTGAAAATGTAGGTGGTGTTCTTTTCATGCATCTTGTCCACAGGGAACCTCCAGTTCATTCCACTTTCAAGATGAACACATCTGAGTGCCACTGACACATATTTTTAAATATGCTCATTAGACCACAGAACCATTGCTAAAATATGAAAATAAGAATTTTCAAGCAATCAATTAATAAAAAGTAAATAATCTTTACATATAAAATATGGACTTTTATGCATCAAGTACTTAGTAAAAATTTATGTTCCCAGCAATACACCATAGCAACTTTGAACTAATAACATCCACCAAGTCGTGTCCCTGCATTCAACAGGCTGTGTTTAGTCAGCATGTTCTACCAGGGTCAGCATGGATATATCTCAAGGCATATCTCAAGGGTTTTCCTCTTATATTTCACAAGCTTTTACTTTGAAACTTAAAATTGGCCCCACACTAGTTAAGGTGCATGCCAATGTACTGACCGTATTCTAGAACTATATATATATGAGTATACTTTATACATAAAATATATGTTGTCCTACCTTGCATAACTGAATAACCTTTTCAAAACAATTCAATACATTTATGGTCACTACAGTATTTGGATTTAATAATCTTCATGTGGGAAAAGGCTGACTCGCATAAATAAGTACAGCCAAATAATGCAGTCAAGGAGCTTTTGAATTCAGCCGAGTGAAAAATGACGGTTGTCCGATTAACTGCAATTTTACTTCCCTCTCCTTTCTCTTTTTCAGATCGCTTTTCGGAAGGAAGTCAGTTTTGTAGTTTTTATGAACAGTTCAAAAGTGCCTTTCCACATTTTCCTTCTTTGAATAGCAATGATAGATTGACAGATCAGACAAACGCACTTCGATTGTGACATTGTGAGAAAAAAAATCCTCTTCCAATTCCACATCCATCCCATACCCTCCCCAAATAATTTTTTTTAAATCCCTTCTTTAGTTGATATAAATTGGAAGGCTAACTACATCACAGCCAGAGTTTTGCAGTAGCTCGCGCGTTTGATTGTGTGGCAGGATGACCAGTGTGTTAGAAGACAAGAGATCTCAGACTGGCCGCCCTGTATGTCAATCACGTGGCAAATGCCATAGGGAGGATATATGATAGACTAACGTTTAAAAAAAAAATTTTTTTTTGAATGCAACGCAATCTACCTGCACTACCTTTGTGATCTACCGGTCGATCGCGATCGACACATTGGGCACACCTGCTCTAGATTATGATACATGGCAGGTTTGTGGGTGACAAAATGTATCTTGTGCTTGATGAAAAATAAGGTACTACATGCAGGATACCTAACTGTTATATTTAAACACACAATGAATCAAGGTCTAAAACTTGAAAGTACACCTTATGAGAAGAACATAGAAGTTGTGGTGGACTTCTCATTATCAACATCCTGACATTATTCAAAAGCAACTATGGAAGGTTAGGTTATATGGCACAATGTATAAAGTAGTTGTGAAAGAAGATTATGCTTAAGTTACATAACACACTGGTGAGGCCTCATCTGGAGTACTGCATGCAGTTTTAGTCTCCAGGCTACAAAAGCCCAGAGAGGAGCAACATGGCTGATTCCATGACTTGCAGGGATATGAGTTATGACTTAAGTTTTTAAAATTATGAATATTATGGATCCAGGCTGTTTCTTTAAAATGAGTTCAACAAGAACAAAGGAAACAATTAGGAATTTAACAGTAAATTTCACACAAATATTCAAAGTTTTTTCTGTACCCAGAGAAGCACAGACACATGGAATATAGTGTGGTAGACTTCAGGGACACGAAAAACTCATCTTGATGTTATTCTGGAGATATTAGGGGGATAGAATTAGTGAGTGTTCTTGAGTGGAATGATCTGTTCTCACCAATGTGTCTAACGTTCTAGTAAATTGTACACTAATGTATAATTTTTTACCCAGTTTAAATGATGAAACTCACCATTGTGGCAAATGGATTCATCATAACAGTTACAAACATCTGTGTTACACCATAAGCCATTTTTAAGTGTGATGCTTGAATTTTTGGTAGTTTTCCTTAAAAAGCTTATTTCTGAAGTGACAAAAAAAAAGTGTTTAATTATCTTATGGATTAATTCCTCAAATTATCTTTAGCATTTTAAGGGCTAACTACAGATTGGAAAAATCAACTTATTGTTGTCTTTGAGACAACAAATAAGCAGATGCTGTCATCTGACAAATGTGTGAATTCCAGATAACATGTCTGTATTGGAAGCAGTACATTAATATACAATTATTTCTTAATTCCATTGTCAATTTGGAATTCCATAGCCAGAGAGGAGAAAAAAAAAAATCAAAATTTGACTTGAAGACAACTGGTAACAGAAGAAAGCTAATCAAAAACAAATCTCCTGTTTACATTAGATCAGCATTTGACCACAGCTTACACCGTACTGCAGAATATTCTAGCCATGTCTGTACAAAGGTCTAACATAATTGGTTTAAAAATGGTTTAAAATTTCGTAACAGCCATGTAAATTCATTTGCTTCAGGCAATTTTATAACCAATCAAACCATGACGCAGCATTCCTCTCAAGTCAGGAAAAGCTCTCATTGAAAGGCAAAAGATTTCTTCCTTTGCTATCCCAGGCCTCCGTCTCTGGCACTCAAAAACAAACTGCTGTCTAGAGTAATGCTGTCCTACTGCTTTTAATTCCCTTAGCCTGTCAGCATCAGCAGGGAGCATTACAGTTCCATCTATTTCTGTCACTGAAAACTTAGATTCACAGCTCTTATAAAGCACGCACGATGGAAAAAGGGTGCTGCCAAAAGTAAAGAAAAAACACAGAAACCGTTCTGGCTAATTTATGTTTCTTCCATACTATCACTGCTTAGTCTCTTAAGTCACCGTACTGGTAAATTTGCATTTCTCTTCATTTTTTAGTTATCCAGGCCCTATTATTTTAAGTTTTACAGCACAATAAATGAATAAACAAATAAATAAAAGTTGAAAGGGGTGATGGAGGCCTGCGACACAGTGGAACAAATGTGTCAACATAACATCTTTTTATACATCTTTGCAAAACATGCTTCTAAGTAACATAGGCATATTTTAAGCTAAATTTGGCACTATGAACCTACAGCCTCAAGCAATATAATAAAGTGGCAATATAGGCTTTTAGTTAGCTGGAACAAACAGCAAAGCTTTCCTCATTTGTAATGAACCACATTCTCGTCTTCCCCCGCAAATGCAGAATTTGATTAAGTGGAAGTAAATATGAATGGATGGAGCCATTAACTTACATAACTTATGTAACACACTAGATTAGGAATATCAAGGGACATTAAAGAACTCTGTGGCTGCCACCTTGAGGACTTAGATGTCTAATACAGAACTGGCACTTGGTTCCCATAACATTGCAAACTATAACTTAAATTGTTTAGTGAACGATGTGATCAAAATATTTGTAATGGAAGCAAAAAGCAAAGTGCAACCTGAAGCATTTTGCCCACTTTAAATAGAGAATGGCACTAGATAACTGAAAAATGGTAAATTATCACATCATTTAATAAGCAAATCAATTTATCTTGCTCTTATCACATTATCAGAACAAGCCAAAAGTTAATACCAAACATTTAGATATGAGACTAAAACCATAATCTATTTCAGGTTAGGTTTAACATTAATACTATACAGAAGGAAACCAACTTAAGGTAATTTTCCTACAGCTGCACTATGCTAAGAAGTTTAAAATTATAGTCAAACATGCTGAACAATAATGAAAAAACACACACAAAATACATATTCCAGAGTCTTCATGCACCAAAAAATATACATGCACTAGCCATGTGCGCCCAACTACGTTGCACGTGTTAAAGTTGTCTGTGAAGGGCTCCCTGTTTAAACGCGGCTGCCAGTCGTGAACTGGGCCCTTTGTCGCACAGCATTATGATTTTTTATAAGGGAAATTACAAAACAAAACCCTTGGACATTGATTCGATAGGAACGGCCTACTCGGAATCACTGTCCGAATAGTAATTATGTGGAGGTGTAGGAGCATTTCTGCTTCTGTCCGTTCACAGTCTGTCTCGTTTTCACGACGCTATCGTTTCCTCTCACAATGTCTTCTCAACCTTTCTCCAATCTCGCAGGTTGCTTTTTGGTAATCCAAAGAGTAAGGCAATATACACGGAGCAATGGTTATAAAAAGGGGGACACATAGGTATCCAGGCCCTTTAAAGCATAAATAGGGATCACTTCACTGACATGTGAGCAAGGCACGGTACAACTGTGAGATGCGCAGCACTCACCGGCTACAACAATAATAATTTCTAGAACGTGCTGTTACGTTGTCATTCATTTTACCCACTGTCTTTCTTTCATTCATATGTTACGTAGGCATGTACCTTTTATCTTCGGCAATCTCATTCTCTAACCAGGCATCAGGAGCTAACCAGCGTAACACTGTCCACCACCCCTTTCGTTATTCCGGCACATTGTTGACATTCGTGAGTAACAACAACGTACTAAACAGGAAGGTGGTCTACAGATGCGTGGAATTTCCGGACAAACAAAGATCAAGATCTAAATGAAGATCTCTTTAGTTAATTTAAAGCACAACAATTTGTTTAGTTTGAATGTCTGTGTTTTGAGGTGTGACTGGAGTACTACAGTCTTCAGTAGTATAAGCCTGGAGGAGATCCATCCATCCATTTTCCAACCCGTTAAATCTGAACACAGGGTCACAGGGGTCTGCTGGAGCCAACACAGGGCTCAAGGCAGGAACCAATCCCGGGCAGGGCGCCAACCCACCGCAGGACACACACATCCACACCAAGCACACACTAGTGACAATTTAGAATCTCCAATCCACCTAACCTGCATGTCTTTGGACTGTGGGAGGAAACCGGAGTACCGGGAGGAAACCCACGCAGACACGGGGAGAACATGCAAACTCCACGCAGGGAGGACCCAGGAAGCGAACCCAGGTCTCCTAACTGCGAGGCAGCAGCGCTACCACTGTGTCACCGTGCCGCCCAGCCTGGAGGAGATTCTTAATGCAATGCCTATGTTTTAGCTGTCTCTCTACTGCCATCTAGTGCTTCTTCTTCTAATTCATTCGCAGACAAACAAAGATCAAGATCCAAATGAAGATTATATATAGAGATACATCCTTGGCTTTCTTGACTACAATGGCCACTTGGCAAAATGATTTTCACAAAACTGTTATTAACATACAATTAAGTACCTAAGAAATATTTATTCAGAGGTTAAGTACAACCTGCCCTAAATCCACCAAAGGCTCTGTCCACTGCCTAACCTGGTATATATACAGCGATATGACAACAGAATACTGGCTAAGGTTAAGGCTAGATTGCAATCAATATGACATCAGAAATTTGGCACTCCTTTATGCTTACATACCCAGGGGCAATGGAGTAAAAATTTGAGTATACAAAAGAAACATAAATTTGGCACAATTTAAAAAAAAAACAAAACTTTTTTTTCGCTACCCATTGTAAATTAATATTGAGTTTTCCTTTACATGCCATAAGATCTGGGACTTTTGCTTACGTGATATTTCCTCATGCATTACTGGTAAAGGAATACAAAACAACTGTAAGTGCATAGTGCTGGATTTAGTCTTGTCTTTTCAGTTTGCTGTCAGCTTTTAAAATTAGTACAACTAAAGCCACACATAGACTGCAAAACAGTCCATGAATGACACTATAGTGTAGAAACTGTGTATAGCAAAAGTATGGATAAAAATATAAAAAAAAAAAAAAAAAAATAGTTGTGAACATAGTGCCAATTGATGATAACCAGGATAACCATGGAAAACAGCAGCAGCTAACTACAAGAAAATTATTTTCACGGTTGGGGAAAAACCTTAAGCATCTCCAAAAGCAGGTGGAAAATATGTTCTACTCTTTACAGTAAACTTGGAAAAAGTAAAATTACAACCTGCATACTGCAGTATTCAAAAAAAATAACCACACCAGGATCAGAAATTTAACAACAGATTAAAAGTTATTACTAAAATTGTGAAAAAAAAATTTTAATCCTAGAACTAAATGTTAAATACAGATGTCAGAAAGGTAGACATTAAGCAGGTTTAGTTTTGTGGAAGAAAATAATTAATCACAAATAGCCCAAAGCATTCCATTTCATCTGTAATATGGCAGAGGAATAGGAATGACACCTCTAGATTGGATTCAATTGTCATTAATGAGTGAAGTAGTGGAAAAACTTCATAAGTGGATTGAAACATCTTGTCCGCCAGTGTGTAAGAAAACCCCCTTGGGCTCATTTCACAACTGTTACATAATGCAGCAAGACTACCGACAAAACAAACTGCTGATGAAACCAGGGGAATTAACAGCTGATAAAAGAGGCAAGTGTTAAAATGGCCAAGGCACAAACCACATCCAACTGAAAACTGATTTAGCAAACTCTTGCTAAAACATCCACAATCAGCACATTAATAGCACAGTAAAGTTAAAGAGTCATAAGTTTGATTTAAGATTAAGTAGAAAGGACATGCAAACAACATCTATGTTTCATACTACTAATTTACTTTTACTCCACTTGTCTCATTACTTGCCCATCCCAAAATAGAGGAAAAGAGTTGGGGGATGGAGTAGAAGAAATTGTTCAACCTTATATATGTGTATAATTGAAAGTTATTCTTGGATAATTTAAATTTCAAAAATGAATTTACTGAACTGACTGAAAACAGGAATTTTGAACTCTGTCGTCCATCACCTACAGTGGCTTGCAAAAGTATTCGGCCCCCTTGAACTTTTCCACATTTTGTGACATTACAGCCACAAACATGAATCAATTTTATTGGAATTCCACGTGAAAGACCAATACAAAGTGGTGTACACTTGAGAAGTGGAACGAAAATCATACATGATTCCAAACATTTTTTACAAATAAATAAGTCCAAAGACATGCAGGTTAGGTGGATTTGCGATTTTAAATTGGCCCTAGTGCGTGCTTGGTGTGTGGGTGTGTTTGTGTGTGTCCTGCGGTGGGTTGGCACCCTGCCCAGGATTGGATTCCTGCCTTGTGCCCTGTGTTGGCTGGGGTTGGCTCCAGCAGACCCCCGTGACCCTGTGTTCGGATTCAGCGGGTTGGAAAATGGATGGATGGATGGATGGATGGATTTGCACAGAAGCATTTTATACTATAAAATCATTTAAGCAAAATTCTTCAAATGTAGATAACTCTTTTCATAAGAGTTTACAAAATTAATGACACCTTCTCAATAGTGATGCTCTGATTGAGATCGGCTATTTTCACCCCACATAATTTGATCAGTAATCAGTAAATTGGAACTTTTTCTTCAGAATCTTCTAAGATTTACGGTAAATTTATTTGTAGTGCTCCTTTAAACCATGTATTATGGTACTTAAGGAATAGCATGGGTAATTTTTATTTCGTACAAATTTTTTGCCATTTATTTGCATTTGGAAAAAATAACGTAAAATCAAATAGGCACTGTCTGTGTCTGCCTGCACCCCCGCTGACACAAGCACGTGGTGAAGCTCCACTTTCACTTTTAGGAAAACCATGTATTTCACAAGGCCACTTTATATTATTCCCTGTTGGATATGCAATATGTGATGCGACTTTTGACCGGCAGCATAATACATGCTGGTTCCACAGTCACCATTTGTGTCACACAGTTGGAAATAGAGCAGTAATTTATATGTATACTTGCATCTATTTCAGTTCTTTTTTGACCGGGAGAATATTAGCATATACAGTATGATTATATGTGTTTGTTGCTGGGTATAACCCAACAAAGTGTATTTAAATAAAAAAAAGTCTTCATAATTATCGTATTTTATTCAAGAACACTGTAATAGCCTAATTTAAGGCATGCAAAATTGAAAAAAGTAAACTCAAGGGTCATTTATTCTCACTCCTTAAAAAAATACAAAATTAACTGAACATGAACTAGTTGAAAATTGAAATAGTGAATTATGAACATGAATTTATTCATTTTAATCTGTGGAAACTGAACTTTGAGATTGTTCTTCTGAGGCGTGAACTTGCACAACACTGTCCATAGGAAAAGAGATGCTATTGATGTAAGCACAAAAGAGAGAAAAAAACAAAACAAAACAAAGCAAAACATACAATTGGTGACTTTTGATATAAGTATTTACTGACACATTCATAAAAGTATGAAAGTTGAATGTTATCTATAATTGAACTAGCTCAGCTCTTAGTTCAAAGTAGGAGCCAGGTTTATTTTTCCAGCTCAATTAAGCATCACACAATGCTCTCTGTCACTTTGTGAACTGTGTTGGTCATGGCAATAACCATTCTCTCAACATATGTACACTAAGCAAGACTTCCATCATATTAAATGTACTTTGTCATGATGTTCTGTACATTAAGACTTACCTTAATTTGTCAATATGAATTATAAAAAATATGTGCTGTGCTCAAAGTAGAAGTAGCTGTATACATCATTGTGTTCATTAAATATGTATCATTTATGTTTATTCTGAAAACTGCTTTACATCCAAAAGGTATGTTTTTTTTAAAACTTAAAGGCACAGTTGGATTAAAATAAATTGTGCATTACAAAACAGTATTGCCCTCAGAATATAACATGATATATGCAAAAATTCACACCATAACCAAGGCTATCCAGAAACATTGAGCAAAAGGTTTATGTCGCATTAATTTGTTATTCTGTTTTCATAATAGCATGGGCTTACTTTCATAACAGACTGACAGGCAGTATTAACATATAAACAGATTTTTCAATATTCACTAGTGGAATTGAAGAGATCTTACCTGGACTATTTTGGGAGTTCATGAATCAAATGGTTGCAATTGCTGCAGTTCTTCACCAAGCTGAGAAAAACAGGCTTCACTATAAGCCCCTCCACAGGCTTGTAACCAAGGGATAAGCAGTGCTTGTATTCATGGGGAAGGGAAAAAGGGGAAGGGAAAGGGGTTTGGGGAAGGGGAATGCGGACTAAAGGGGATCTTCTTCCTCTGACATTCTGTTACAGTGAAGGCATCAGTGGCGGGCTCTTCTGAAAAAGAAAAGTAATAGATATTAATGTTTGACCAAGCATTTTGTTCTTTTCAATTTGCAACAAAACAATTGCATACTTTACATAATCTTAAATGATAACTCAATACACACTTTGCCAATAAAGAAAAAAAAAAAAAGTTGCACTCCAAGACCATAACTCAAATTGCATAACATAGGCTTAAGAGAGATCAGTACGGCAAGGCACGTAGAGGAGTATTTTCTTATGCAAATTACAATTTCCAGCACTCGAAGGATACATGTCAGACACACAATTGTGGACTTATGGACGCACGTATGCTATTCCTCTTTCACACAACCATAAAAGAGAGTGACTGTGTGACAGGCAGAATCACTCATGTTTAATAAGGCACATTTTAGACCCATAAAAATGACAATTGGGCCATTTTGGGGAACACAGTTGCAGAAAGGATCTTCGAAAACACAACCATGGGAGAACTGGAAGACTATGATTTACTTTCTACATGGAGGCAGATAATAATGACTTGTTAATGTGTACCTCCATTCTAAAGTTTACTAGTCTTTAGATGTAAGTCTGCTCCTCTAGTAGAACTCTTGGTTATAGAAGTTGCACAGGAAGACAAATGGACATTGTCAAACAGAACACCTCCAAAATAGCAGCTGTTTTACTAGGCAGCATCTACAATCTCTGCTGCTAGTTACAAACAGTTTAAGCGTGTAATGTTGCAATGAGGAGATGCTCACACCCATTTTGTTTCTCTTTCATGATACATCTACATAATGCTGGTACATTTTCTTGACTACCTGTGCCCCAGGACAATCAGCACTACAGTATATAAATCATTCAATGACGCATTGTTGCATGCATTTTTGCAATACCAACTATGGAAGAAGGACACTTTTAGGCACTTTTAAGTAATCGAGTATTTACACATATGTTAACACACTACTATTAAAAATACTTCTGAGTTTTGGAACTTCATTTTGTATAAGCAATATTACACTGTGAGAGATGTACTAGGCCAATGTTTTAACTTTTTAAAAGTATTTTTCTACTATATGGCATGCTTAATTTCCAGTCAAATTATACAGTGCCCTCTATAATGCTTGGTAAAAAACACACATGCTTCTTGATTTATCCCTCTGCTTCAAAGTTTAAACTTACAAATCAAACAATTCAGATGTGATTAAAGTACACATTGCAGACTTTGATTTAAGGGTACTTGAATACATTTCAATCACACCATGTAGAAATGACATTTTTTCTACATGGTCCTTCCATTTTGTATATCAAAATGTGAGTGACTTAGTTGGTATTGTGTTCTCTGCTGACACTTTCATTAAGACATGGATATGCATTTGTTTTGAGAGAAAGCAAGGAAGTTGTAAGGTCACCATGTCTGTAAACCCAATACTTCCTTTGAAGTTGGGTTGTCCATCAGATACATAAAGAACGTATCCCATTGTAATGGATTTTGAAATAGAAAGAAGCTGGGAGTGATCCAGACAGCTGAAAAACATCTTACATTTCAGATTACCAAAAAGTGCATTATTATGATTAAAACTGAGTTGACTTTTGAAATATTAATAGTCACACATCACAACTTAAATGGCTTCCCATGAGAAACTGTCATGATGCTGTCCATCTCCATCACTCCCCCTCCTGTGTGTGTGCTCACTGGTGGGAGAGCAGGCCAATTCGGGAACGGCAGACCCGGGGACATGATGGGCAAGAAAATTGCCCCTCAGGCACAGTGGGTTGGTCTCGCTGGTGATGTCCTGGCATTGTCTTCTTGTTGAGGTGTCCATTGTTGTTCAAAGTGATAGACTCAATTTACTGACCGTCTCCAAAGTGCGCCGTTCTCAGCAAGTGTCGCAAGCTGCATTTGTGGAATGGAGCAGGCCTTGAGAGAACGCTTCAAGTAGTCCTTCCAGCATATTTTTTTGGTCCACCTGTGACAATGCAGGTTCGCTGCATGCTCCCATCTCGCTTCTGGGAGCCCTGAACCAGACACCGTCGGTAATGTTACCGATGAGCATGGCAGTGAGGCATAACAAATAGAGCAAGGGGATGGTGCAAAAGTGCAAAGTGCTTTTATTTAAAACCAACAACAAAAAGAAACAGTGTTCAAATAAATAGTGCAGTGTTTCGAATCTTTTAAATAATCCATTAAAACAGTTAAAGGTTAAAAAAAAAAAAAACAGAAGAAAAAACAAACAATCCTTTAAAATGACAAACGAGGTTAAAACAACGCTGGAAGCAGACCTTTAAAAAAAAAAAAAAAATCCAAAGCCTGGTGTCTTTTACCTGGCGGCTCCCCTGCTTCTTCTATCAGGCTTCTCAACAGGGGAGTCGCCCCTCCTGCAGCTGGCCTTCTTTCCACATAATTGATCTGGTGGCCTTCCGATCCCTGGCTCCGGTTCAGCTCACCTAGCTCGAGACTTGGCTTCCATGGCAACCACGACGCTCACGTCAGGGAATTCACCGCTCAAGCCTCCCGACTCCCGCTGCCTTCTCGGCCTTACGTGGCCAGCCATCCTTCTGCCGGTCACTCCCGTTCCTTCATAAAATGCTCAGCGGGAGCGACCACTTCCAACTGCCCTAGGTGTTGGCCAAACACCCCTGCTAGGGCTCAACTGTCCAGCTGCCTGCCTGCGAGCTTTCGCTCGCTCACACTGGCTCTCTCTCTCTCTTTCTCTCTCTCTGTCTGTCTCTACGCTGCTTCCTGCTCTCCTGCAACCTCCGTCTTTCTTTTTCCTTCCTGTTTTCTTCTCCTCCTTGCCGCCTCGCGCTTCTATTTATGATGGGGATGCGATTCGCCTGTGGCAATCAGCTTCTGCCGGGAACAATTACGGATGCAGACCACTTCTCACCTGTGCACTTAGGTGAGAAACGCTCACACCACAAATCACCCCAGGAACCACTTTAGCCACATGTCACCACACCCCCTCACTAAGCCAGGAGTGCGGTGATTATTTATTTAAAACTGGCCTTTTTGACGAGAGCTGTGGACCCACTATACCTTAACACCATGAGGATGGGATCCTTCTGCGAGTTCACCATACAGAACCACCTGGGGAAGCCAAGACGAATAACATGCCCGGTCCATAGGTGGACAGCATTGAGCAGCATGGCCTCAATGCTAGTTGATGAGCAGCGTTTCAGAATTTTAGTGTGTGGAGCCCTGTCCTTCCAAGTGATGCCCAGGATCTTCTGGAGGCAGCAGATGTGAAATGCTTCCATTGTGTGGATTTGCTTGCAGTAGGGACTTCAGGACTTGCATCCACAAAGGAGTGTTCATATACACTCCATGTGATACATCATAACTTTGGTTGCCATGCAGAGATTTTGGTTACAGAAGACATGCTTGCATTGGCAGCTGAATGGAATGGAGACTAGTTAGAGGCGGTTCGCAATCTCCTCAGTCACAGAGGCATCACTAGATATTATGCTTCCAAGATAGGAGAAGGACTGTGTGTTCCCCAATGTCTTGTTGCCAATCTTGATGTCCTCTGGAGGATTTATGTACTGGAAGGCAGTCTGAAGGATCCATGTCTTGGAGGTGCCAATTTCCTGGCCCATTCAAAAACAGGCCGAGTGTAAGGAGTCAACAGTCCTGTGAAGGTTTTTCAGGTGAAGAGCTACACCAGCAACATTGTCAGCACACTGGAGCTCGTAAATTATTGTCAAGGAGATTTTCAAGTGCGCTAACAATCTTCGGAGGTTGAACAAATTTCCAGTCAGTACCACATCCTCACTCCATCAGTGGCATCCAATGCATTTCTGGAGAGAACAGTGACGGCGACAAGGTGAATGTTGAGTAAGGCTGTGTCCTGGCTCCGGTGCTTTTCGACACCAACAGTAATTTCGAAGGGAGTAGATGTTTCCCGCAAACAAGGACCTCCGCTTTCATTCAGTTATGGAAGAGACAGAGCATAGTGAGGAATTTTGGGGGACATCCAAACTTAAGGAGTACTTCCCAAAGCATCTCACAGTTGACTGTGTGAAATGCTTTCCACAGGCAGATGAAGGCAAAGCTGATGTCTCACTGGTTTTTGCAAGCCTTCTCTAGGAATTGTCAGATGACAAAGATGAGGTCAACTGTGCTGCGTTTGGGATGAAAGCCAGCTTGCGACCCCAGGAGTATTCTGTCAGCAACGTGATGAAGTAGCCAGAGAAGAATAACACGGCCAAGGTTTTTCCCAGCAACATCCAGCATTGAAATTCCACGGCTATTGATCGGCCCCTTTCTTCTTGTAGATGGTGACAATGTTAGCATGTTCCCATGAAATTTTGCCAAGCTTCCAGCACTGACTGAAGAAACCGGTCAATTTGAAAAGAAGATTAAGTCCCCCATATTTATGTAATTTGGCAGGTACAGTGTCTTCACCAGCAGCTTTCTTGTTCTTAAGGACTTGGATGGCAATTCAGACTTCATGGAGAGTTGGACACTCATCTAGTTCAGGGACCTGGGGGAGTGTTGAGAGATTTTTGTAGTTTTTCGACCACGTGTACAGGGGCAACTCACCAGGTGAAATTTTATGGCAGAGTATAGATGGGACAAACTTTGTTTAGGATACCTTTTACTGTTGCTTTGGCTTCCCTCACTTTCTCTTCACCTGTACTTCCACTCCCATTAACATTTTGCTCAAATATTCATAGTCCTCCCCTCATCACATGTCCATACCATTTTAAACTATTTTCCAGTACTTTCTTAGATATCTCTTCTACTTTTTGTTGTACCTTTGAGATTCTCATTTGTTATTCCATCCTTTTTTGTAACTCCACACATCCACCTCAACATTTTCATTTCTGCCACATCCAGTTTCTTCTCCTACACTCCCTTTACTGGCCATATCTTAGCTCCATACACCATTCCTGGTATTACCACTATCTTAAAAAATCACCTTTAACCTTCACCTTAATTCTTCGATCTCACAGTACTTCCAATTGGTCCATCTGCACTGCAGTTCAATGGGTTGTCTCTGGATATAACCGATCCTAGACATTTACATGTATCCACTTTTTTCAATTGCTCTCCCTGCAAGTTAACTTCTGAATCCTCATATCTTCTGTCTGCTTCTTCCTGTTTATCGCCAACCCTCTATCTTCTAAAGCATTTCTCCATTCTTCTAACTTTCTCTCCATTTCCTCTTTTAGTGCTACACAGCACAATTTCATCAGCAAAGTGCCTGCACCAGGGGGACTGGTCTTTTACCTTACAAATCAACACTTCCATAACGAGATCCAAGAGGTAAGGACTTGAAGATCCCTCGTACAAACATTATCCAATCTTGACCTGCCTATAAAATCTATTCCTCATCAAAAGAAATGTAAAAATCATTTAAATATATGTTAATAGGGGAATAATTTTAATACGGTTTACAACTTAAAAATACAGATTATCAATTCATTCAGCATTCTTTATTACAGACAAGAAAACCTGCAACCCCTCATGATACCCGAGCGCTATGTCTCAATTCAATTTGCAGTAGACAGTAGCCAGAGTCTCGTGTCCTCTCCACTTACAGAGTTCAGCACAAAGCCCACACAGAGTGAGCAATTGCCAACCTATTGACAAGAAAGCTTGCACAATGAACATTTCATTCACTGGTGAGGTGATGAATGAAGTTATTATGATGCACAGCAAGTATTACGAATTATGTTATTCACAGTTGGGGGGCACTTTTCTCAACTTTATTCCTGCCTACACCAATTTCAAATTTGTCTGTAAAAGCTCAACGCATATTTAAAAGTGGCAGATTTGACAGCAATATTTTCTTCTTTTGTCCTGAACTTATTCCTATACAATTATGTATCTAAGAAAAAAAAGTTTTTTCAACCAAAGCAAAGCAGACTACAAAATAAATGATGTATTTTGCTGATAAATCCATTTGGCCCTGAATAACATGCTTCTGTTAACATACAGACAGTTATTTTTGTTACAGATGGTCAGGATATTATTAAATCCTTCCAGTAAGTCACCTTAACCAAACAACCACTAACGTCCATGTTTGTGAAAATACAGATGTTCAGAAATAGTCTAGAAGTGATTGATTTCCCAGAGGACAACACTACAAATTTCCCACTGGTACATTTTGTTACAAAAGCACGTAAAAATTAAACAAAAGAAATGTTATGTTTGAATTAGGACTGACAATAAAGAGCCCATGGTTTCAAACTCTACTTGTTGCACTACATTGCTTCCTCTGAAGGACAGAAGATATCGAAGCAATTTTTTTCAAGAAATCCAAGTGGAGCCATTCTGAGGCCCAAGTTCTCCTGTCTTTCAGTGTCATGCAGTAATGTGTATGCATTTATGATAATTGCAATTGACTATACACTCTCACACTCAGACAACTGCCTTGCTTCAAGAACAAAATCGACACACAAATTTGTCAATACCCTGCCTTGCTATTTGATTACACATTCAGGACATTCTAAGAAGTGTATATTTTTAGCATAATAACAAAAAGCCCTTGTAGATTGAAAAGCTTTCTTTTCACACCTACTCAGAACAAAATTTTAAAAGAAATCTGATGGAGAGGGTGTTGCATAGAATGTATCAGCTTAAATCAAAAACAGTGTATGCCTTTTCTTTTACATGATGACTCAGATTTCCTGCTTGGCATTCAAGACAGAAGCCCCATAATGTATACGAACTACGCAGAAGGTCATTAGCCCAGCAATGTGGTGACAAATGATTCTGGATCAAATTAATGATCTTTAATGCAGAGGCTGGATGACACAACTGGCTGCAACATTAGCCATTCAAATTCTTTAGTAGCTCTCATGAAATAAAAGAAACATATTTAACATGAAAAACTGCACCGTGAGACACGTAGTCACCTATTATTTGTTTTACCAAGATCAAGGTTTGGAAGGCAGTCTGATTGGGGGAAAAAACTCAAATAGGAAAATCTGTTTTTCATATAATGCAAGAATAAACCTCACCAATCTGCCACCTTGTTGTTTGTGCAGGTCAGGTTTTTGGAGCCAAGCCACGCTGGGCCTGGGTGAACTTACTAATAAACCTTCTGGAGGTCTCCCACCTGCTAAGAAGCAGCATTACCCGACTGGCACACCAATATAAAGTATAGTGATAGCAAAGTGCAGGAAGACCTGCAATTTGTATAACTTATCAAATACCACTATTAAGCACCTAAGAAATGAGAAAAGACCGTACAGCTATGTTCTACTTCTTTAACTGTTATCTTGTTTCGTTTAAAATCAGCCAAGCTGTAATATCCACACACTTCTAAAAAGCATTCATAGTCTGTTTCACCTACATACTGTAGCTTTCCTATTACAGTGATACCTTGGTATATGTCCGCTTTGGAATAAGTCCAACTTGGTATACGTCCTATTTGGACATGAAAAATTTTGCTTGGTATATGACCTTTGTTTGGAATACAACTCACTACCCTTGTTTACCTCTCTCTCGAGACAAAGCCACGACTGCCCACAAGCATCAGTATGGCAGTTGCTAGCATTCAGTGAACAACCCTCGTGCTACATGTTGTATATGATTGTTCAATGATGCTTTTGTCCATTGCTTTATGTTCGGATGTTGATTGGTCTGCATCTTTTGAGACGTATGACTGCCAGAGGGAGGGTTGTGGTTTAGAAGGCACGTTGTATGGAGAGTTGGTTAAACATGGTTCAAAATAAACAGCATTCAAAACGTTATTCTGAGTGTGCCGCTACTTCAGTCTAGAGAACACTACACTACCCTTGTTTACCTCTCTCGAGACAAAGCCATGACTGCCCACGAGTGTAAGTACAGCAGTTGCTAGCATTCAGTAAACAACATGCGCGCTACCCTTGTTTACCTCTCTCGAGACAAAGCCATGACTGCCCACGAGCATCAGTACGCCAGTTGCTAGCATTCAGTGAACAACCCGCTCTATAACTCACTGTGAATTTTCACGTGATTTTGTGTTTTTTCGTGTAAATTTCAATTGATTGTTGAAAAGTATGAAGGTGGCATGCATATCTGGGACATGGCTGCTGCATACCGTATGCCGAGAACAACGGTATCTACGATTGTGAAAAACAAAGACATTATTAAAAAGTAAAGTGAGGTTAAATTTTCATTTATTTCATCTAATTGCTTTTGTATTTATGTATTTTAGTATAAGCAGTGCTTAAATTATTTTATACAACCCCATCAATGTATAATATGCCAATAACAATAGGATTTTTTTTTATGGGAACGGGTTCATCATTTTCCCTTTATTTCTTATGGAAAAAATTCATTTGGTATACGTCCTGTTTGGTATAAGTCAAAGGGTCTGGAACGGATTAAGGACGTATACCAAGGTACCACTGTAATTCCCAATTCTAAACACTTTGCATGAAAGTGTGCTTTTATGGTTTCGCTCTTAAATGAACTTTGCCTGAATAACCTTTACTATCTAGTGAATGGTGCACTATTTAAATAAAAAAATTCTAGTGGATCAACTATATTAATGCCTTTGGGACCTTTAAAGGCCTGAGGTAGCTTTTAAAATAGGATCCACTATTCAAGACTAAAGTAGTTCTGGGTCTCTTAGTATTAAGATTCTGTCCCGAGCAGCCATGGATTGAGTTAAGCAAGTCTGAAAATGGGTGGACGGCTTTGATAAGGGATTGATGCAGAATCCTGTATTAAATTGAACCTTAGTTCTCATCCATGCCAGATACACCTCATAGTCTCTTATTAAATGTTTCTAAAGTAATATTAGCTTGAGAAAATTAAGTTCTCCCAAGGTACTACAGTCAACCACACCACCTGGTAACTTTCAATCATTCTCTATACAAGGTAATATTTCTAAACAATTGTGTAAAATGCATCCCAAACTATAATTTAATATTCTGAAATGCCTTAAAAGTAATACTTAGGGCAGGAAAAAAAAATTCTCCTCTGACATGTTCAGGCACAAAATTGAGACATACAACAGTTTCTCTCATTTGAAAGGTTGCTGACATTTACCAAGCTGGGGACTACAGCAGGAGGTCTGGAAAAAAAGGAACACTCATAAAGGATAGAAAAGAAACACAAAACATCAGTGCAGATACAGCTGTCATGGCGCTGATTCACTACATGTCAAGTCTGTCGTGGATTTTGTTACTTCATGTCAGTGATAAATCTCACAAAAAATGTTTCCTGATGCACAGTGTTATTTGCAGCCCACTTTAATTTATACAGATGGACTAGCACTTTATTTGAGTAGGTACTTTGAATAACAAAAATAAATAAAGTTGTATCAGAACAGCAGAAGGAAGGCAGTGTTAAAAACAAATGTACTACTGACCTCCTCAAGTTCTCAAAAAGGGAGGGAAAGCTACTGTGTTTGATGGCTTTCAGTGAGGACTGCTCTGATGACTACTGATATTTTCTGAAGTATAATAATATATGTATATAATTCTGTTAGCCCCTTTTCTCTTTGAAATAGTGCTTTAAATCACAGTGCATATGTAACTGGGTAACAATCCCAATTTAACTCCTCTCAATTTTAAGTAAAATTAAAGCAGGCCTTAGTCTAGAAAAACTGGGACTGAAGCCGGCTGGAACAACATGCACCACAAACTCTAGTGTTAATACAAAACTGACACCTTTTCCAGCATAACGTGTATAAACAAAACATGATACACACATTTTAATATCATTGATAATTATATTCCCGAAGTCTAATTTATATTAAATGTGAACATTGCCATCTTTACAGATATTCTACAAGTGACCCAGTATGCAGGCATATAAGACGTAATGCTGTAGGTCAGTGCTTCCCAGACTCGGTCCTGGGCACCCCTGTGACTGCAGGTTTTGTTCCAACCCGAGTCATAATCAGTGACGACACCTGATAATGCTGATCTCATTCAATTAGCTGGTCTTTTTTCTCTCTTATTCTATATTCAGAATAGCACAGCAGCAGGAGTTTTACATTTATAAGACATTTAGAAATATTTCTGCTTTTTCCATAGATTTAAATGCTTAACTCTCTGTTGATTTCATTATACTTTGCCCATTCTCTTTGCAGTTTTCCCCCTTCATTGTATCTTAATAATGGCAATTAAAACCAAGTAAAGCAGACACCCAGGCAAACAACACTGAACAATCAAAGGCTGCAACTACTTTAGCGTCTCACCCACTAATTAGTAAACAATGGATAAAACAATCAGAACACATGGAAAAGTAGAATGAAAATCCAGATGAAAAATATTGCTAAAAAGAAAAAAAAAATACATTATTCTCATATAACTGCTTGGCACATTTTATTATATATATATCACTCACTCACTCACTCATCACTAATTCTCCAACTTCCTGTGTAGGTAGAAGGCTGAAATTTGGCAGGCTCATTACTTACAGCTTACTTACAAAAGTTGGGCAGATTTCATTTCGAAATTCTACGCGTAATGGTCATAACTGGAACCTATTTTTCTCCATACACTGTAATGGACTTTAGCTCGATGGCCGTGGGGGGCTGAGCTGCATGTGACATCATCACGCCTCCCACGTAATCACGTGAACTGACTGTGAACGCAGTACGTAGAAAAGAAGGAAGAGTTCCCAAAGAGCACTGAAGAAAAACGGCGAATACTTTATTCGCGAGATACAAGTTTAATGAGAAGACACGAGGTATAAACAAGACTTTGGATCACTTTGTAACAGAGTTACAATTGCTGTAGCGAGAAACTTTTAAGTGTCGGGTCTTAGCTAACATTAAATAAAGTCGTGGACATCGCAACATCACACAAGAGAGCAGCTCACGTGAACTGACTGAACACAGTACGAGTGATCACTTCCATGCATCAAACCTGTTCAAAAAATGCATTACACAATTGACAAGGTAGGAAAAGAATATGCTCCGAGCTGAGCTCCACAGCTAACGCGGTCTTGCGGAAGCAACTTTGTCACGTTGCCACCAAATACTCACAGAAAAATCCACAAGTTAATACACACGCTGTCTCTAGAGTTTCTCCACACTCAATGTATTCCTTGCATCCCCGTTATACCCTCTGATCTCCCATTTCAATTCTGATGCGAACAATTTCCAGTAAGGCTCTGCTGCGCGATGACAAGTAATAAGTCTCAGGGACAGACCCTACAAAAGGTTGCCGTTGATTTCAGGCAAGATTGCTTTTCTCCTGGACAACTATACGTTGCATTCTCAAGAGTGAGCTCGCACAGCATCGTCATATTACAACCAGAGTGCTGAACTGACAACGTGATATATAAAGAGAACTATAATAATCGTAATAAACGAACAATAAAACAGCGGAGAACCCGTGGATTAAATAAAAAGGCAGCTTCCTTGGCAAAGCAAGGAAAAAGGATGGCTTTACATGTCGTTCGTTTATAAAACAGCAGAGAAGCTGTGTAAAGGCTGCTTCACAAAAAACCAGTGGAGCGCCTTATATGAGCAGGCAGTCAGCTAAAGAAGGGAATCATTAAATAAAACGAACAAACAATAGCGTACAAGCCGCCGATTAAATAAAGGAAATGGGTACCTGAACAGTAAAGTAAGTCTCGAATAGCTACACAATAACTATAACAATCGTAATAAACGAACAATAAAACAGTTCAGAACCGCAAAGCAAGGAGAAACGACGGCCTTATATGGCGTTCGTTTATAAAGCAGCGGAGAAGCTATGTGAAGGCAACTACACAAAAAAAACCACAGAGCGCCACACTCTGAATGTATTCCTCGCATCACCGTTATACCATCTGATCTCCCATATCAATTCAAATGCCTCACATTTCCAGTAAGGCTCTGCTTCGAGATGGTAATTAATAAGTCTCAGGGACAGACCCTACAAAAGGTTGGCATTGATTTGAGGCAACATTGCTTTTCTCCTGGACAACTATACGTTGCATTCTCAAAAGTAATCTCAGTGCACACCTTGGTCATATTACAACCGGAGTGCTGAACTGACAACGTGGTATACAAAGAGATCCTTAACAGATAGTATTGGTGTATTTTCCCTCAGTTTAAAAAGGTTTTCTTTTCTTCTTAATAAAAATTTAAAAGCAGTTCTTCGTCGCTGCTATATATATATATATACATACATACACATATATTATATATATCTATAATAATAAAAGGCAAAGCCCTCAGTCACTGACTGACTGACTGACTGACTGACTCATCACTAATTCTCCAACTTCCCATGTAGGTAGAAAGCTGAAATTTGGCAGGCTCATTTCTTACAGCTTACTTACAAAAGTTAAGCAGGTTTCATTTCGAAATTCTACACGTAACGGTCATAACGGTCGATAAAGGTCGACAACGTCCGCCATGTTGAACTTTCTTATTTAAGGCCCCATCTTCTTGAAATTTGGTAGGCGGCTTCCCTGCGCTAACCGAAACCGATGTATGTACTTATTTCGATGGTATGACGCCACTGTCAGCCGCCATATTGAACTTTCCAACGTCACCAATTTTCAAACTTCCCGTGTAGGTAGAAGGCTGACCCCATCTTCACGAAATTTGGTAGGTGACTTCCCTGCGCTAACCGAAACCGATGTACGTACTTATTTCGATGGTATGACGCCACTGTCGGCCGCCATATTGAACTTTCTTATTCATGGCCCCATCTTCACGAAATTTGGTAGGCAGCTTCCCTGCGCTAACCGAAACCAATGTACATACTTATTTCGGTGGTATGACGCCACTGTCAGCCGCCATATTGAACTTTCCAACGTCACTAATTCTCCAACTTCCCGTGTAGGTAGAAGGCTGAAATTTGGCAGGCCCACTCCTTACAGCTTACTTACAAAAGTTAAGCAGGTTTCATTTCGAAATTCTACGCGTAACGGTCATAATGGTTAACAACGTCCGCCATGTTGAACTTTCATATTTATGGCCCCATCTTCTCGAAATTTGGTAGGCGGCTTCCATGCACTAACCGAAACCAATGTACATACTTATTTCGGTGGTATGATGCCACTGTCGGCCGCCATATTGAACTTTTCAACAGTCTTTGTTACTTATGGGCCCATCTTCAAGAAATTTGGTACACGGGTTCCCAACGCTAACTGAATCCTACTTACGTATATATATACGTCCATAGCCTGCAGCTTGGTCACCATGTGAGGCGGCATTGGGTCCCCCATCCCAACGCCTCCCACGT
>JANRMT010062850.1:27823453-27840275 GCA_026402145.1 Polypterus bichir lapradei | reverse complement strand
TCGTGTGGTGGGTGTGGCAACGCACTGTACCAATGCATGCTCCCCCAACTTGACTTGACTTTGACTGTTGCTATAATATCTTTCACTTGGCTGTTAAAGCTGCATTGCGAAAACACTGCTGGAGAAATAATTTTTTTCTGTGCATCTTCATTTCAGGTTGCAAAGTAACAAAATGTGAATATTTTGAAGGGGGCCGATTCATTTCCGTGCACACTGTACATTTACGCACAGAGCAAAAAAAGCTGAGAGAAAGTATACTTAAGTGAGACCGAGACAGTGGCACGTGTACTATGGGTGTTCACACTAAGAGAGGTCAGAACTTTCTTGGATTCAGGATAAAATACAGCGAGTACAATGAGCAATCTTTATCATCATTTATAACAGCTGACAATGTCAGTGTGCTCTTGTTGCTTTATCCATTATAAGCATTGATGGTGTTACAGCTGGGCTGCTTTTTCTGCTTACAGGTGCGTTGATAGGCTGGCAGCATACAGAGCAATAAGTTGTTCAACATTTTAGTTCTCATAAAAGAAAAATTATGCAAGATTTCAAAACATTGCTTTTAAAACCAAACATTTAATTTCTTTTTGTTCCTACCGGAGCGGCAACACAGTCACAGCTTTCCGACCATAAGATGAGAGCTTTGTGATATGTCAGTACTTTAGTTTTCTTTTACAGGGGTTAATTTGTATCTACACTTTCATGATTTAGTTTAATGCAACCAAACTGTTTTATATGTGTTTTAGTGATGTGCAGGAGTGTACCACAATTTATGAGAGTTTGTAGATTTCCTCTGCGGAGGAATGAGGAGTATTTGTAAGTGTACCTTTGCTTGCTTCTTGGCATTTGTCATATGGGATTTGAGTGGGGCGCATGTAAACTAAAAACTGTCATACCCTGTGTCAGGTAGAAAGGTCTTATTTTGCTATTCCAATACCTTTTCACACACTGAATTGAAATGTCTTACAACAAACAAAAACAGGCGGAATCAAATGCATGTGACAAGCTACTTTATAACCCACTTTGATTTGGCCTTAGCAAGTGCACGGGTGAGCAAGAACAGAAAAAACAGAAAGGCATCCCATTAGCGAACAAGAGAACACATTACACAACCCCAACTCCTACCATTTATGCACTAACCACCACCATTCGCATAAAACTTAGAATATGCTTTTTTTGTTACAAACAGACTATGTCATTCATAACAAACTAATGCACTAGAAACAGCTCAAAGCTGTCTTATACCCAAGAGACACACCCAACACCAAACAGTTTACAATTCTAGTATTTGTACCAGATGACAGACTTGTTAGTTTTTATTTTCCCTAATGTTACTTTCAATCAAGTGCAAGAAAGACAGCAGGTTTTAAAGACAACTATACAGTACTTCTTAATGGGATGTAACATGGGGGGGGTATTTAAGCTTATAAAAGACTCAAACCATTTAGCATATACAGGAATCTACTTTAAATGCATTATCCAAATGACGTGGACACATGGCTCAAAATAGCCGAGTCCGTGTACTACACAAAGGATAGGATAAGAGTTATAAAAAAGTAAAACTGGCCTCAAGTGTATTAATGGCCCATTTTGTTTTCCAAATAATGAAATATAAACACATCTATGTTTGACTCTGACAAATTCTGCATCTACATAGGTCTTTAAGATGTACACAAAAATGTACTTTCAGTATTAAAACATATACCACTACTGAAAGAAAGTATAAAAGCATAGCTTTACAAATGAAGTTTAGTCTAGTACGAAATAGCTTCTGGATAAAAAAAAAAAAAAAAAGCAGATGTGGCTAGCAGATAACTTTTGCCATATTTGCAACAGGAGTACAGTGTACAATGGGAATCTGTCAAAATATATCACAATACAATACCAATGAGGTTTATTTCTCATATTCTAGGTCCACTTTAAAGGCAAACCTATTATGAAATGGTGGTGGATTTTAGGAGGACCAGGCCCCTCATGGACCCCGTGATCATCAGAGGTGACTGTGTGCAGAGGGTGCAGACCTATAAATACCTGCGAGTGCAGCTGGATGATAAATTGGACGGGACTGACAATACTGATGTTCTGTGAAAGAGAGGACAGAGCCAACTATACTTCCTTAGAAGACTGGCGTCCTTCAACATCTGCAATAAGATGCTGCAGATGTTCTATCAGACAGTTGTGGCGAGAGCCCTCTTCTACGTGGTGGTGTGCTGGGGAGGCAGCATAAAGAAGAGGGATGCCTCTCGCCTGGACAAACTGGTGAGGAAGGCAGGCTCTATTGTAGGCACAGAGCTGGACAGTTTGACATCCGTGGCAGAGCGATGGGAGCCGAGCAGGCTCCTGTCGATCATCTCCAGACAGAGGAACAACTTCAGCGACAGACTGCTGTCAACGTCCTGCTCCACTGACAGACTGAGGAGAACCTACACTAAGCAACTCTACAATTCCACCTAGAGGGGTAAACGTTAATATTATACTAAGTTATTGTCTGTTATACCTGCATTTTTATCACTAATTTAATATTTTTTTTTATCAGTATGCTGTTGCTGGAGTATGTGAATTTTACCTTGGGATTAATAAAGTATCTATCTACACATCCTATCTCTGACACACCAACACTGAGGACTTTCAGCCAAGAAATCAGTCAGCAGAAAAGTGTTGAGAAATGTTATGGTGGCTCGTTTATACCAACTGCAATAAGCCTGCATAATGCCTCACTGGACTGTGACTGCCAAGTCAGAATTGTTCTCTCTTTTTAAATTTTCATCCTTTATATATATGTCTTTGAAGCAGATAAATAGTACCAAAAGACATCACAATAAACTCCATCTTCCAGTGCTATCAAAAGTGAAAGCCAGCATGAATTAAATACTGGTATGTGCAAAACAGAAAAACAGATATGCACAACAAAATGAACACAGTTATTCAAGGAATTAAATCATATCATGATTCTCAGAAAAAAAAAAAAACCCAAGCGAAGACTAAAGCAGTTTATTCAACAAAAGGAAGCCTGGAATGAATCAAAAGAAAAAGGTGAAGTGGTGTCTGCAACTCAAAAACTGATCAATCATCATGTTCAAATTCTTTGGCACGGACAACTGACTACCTTTCAAAATAAAGGACAGGTGGCAAACAAGTGCAAGCCCCATGTTTTTCAAATCAAAAAAAAAAAAAAAAAAATGAACAACTTCAAGGTGCAACATGTTTGTTGCACGCTGTATAAACAGAAGCTGCTGCTCCACTGATGACACTCCTCTGTCAGCAGAGATAATAAAGAAGGCAAACAGGAGAAGTAAGCAGGTGCAGAAGATTTTTTTTTTTTGGTTAGGAGGACTTTTAAAGCTAACTGTAAGGGTCGTGTCAAGTGTAAAATGCCCCTAATTCAAAGAATGGCAGAATGTAAATGTCAGTGTAATTTGCTATTGCATGTACAAATTACCTACATTAGCATGTCATATCTAATTGATGTAGATAGATGTTTTTGTCCATTAAGAAAAACCTGCTTTTGCCAACATATTGTTTTCTTTTCTTAAGAACAACATTTCTTCCAATACACACAGGGCATGAACTTTATCTGTAATTTTGGAGACAGGCACAAAATGTAAGAAACAAAAGAACTAAGAAAAGGAGAAGATCTTCAAACCTGTCTGTGAACTTAACAGAGGCTTACCAATGAGGCCATAACAATGAGGAGGTGGTGAAAGTGGATAGTGACAATATGAATAATGAAATAATTTCCATGGAAAAGATGCATCAACAGCATTGCGCTACAGAATGGATTTACAATTCACATATTTGAAAGTAAAAAAAAAAAGACTCTCCCATCCATCATATTACATCCAACCATTTTTCAGGAAAAGAATTTAGAAGCAAATCCTCAACCCATCAATGACTTAAAAGAGGGGACTAGGCAGTCTAATGGTCTGGAATCCCTACAGATTTTATTTTTTTCTCCAGCCGTCTGGAGTTTTTTTTTTTGTTTTTTCTGTCCACCCTGGCCATCGGACCTTACTCTTATTCTATGTTAATTAATGTTGACTTATTTTATTTTCTTACTGTGTCTTTTATTTTTCTGTTCTTCATTATGTAAAGCACTTTATAGCACATTTTCATACAAAAAGTAGCTCATAAATAAATGTTGTTGTTGTTGTTGTAAAATAAAAGACCTATAACAAAAGCCTCCAGGTCTTCATTAGAATTTAAAATTCAGTTGAATGAAAGCTGAAACCATGGCATGTCATGCCAGACCTTTATTCCATCTTTAGAATACTGTAATCTGCAACATTAAATTAAAATCTGTGAACTACTTTCAGGAAAAATAATCTAAAAAAAAATCAAAACAATTGTTCACCAAGATGTGCTCACCTATTACTTCAAATGAGGGTTGAAACTCAGTTCAGATTAAAAAAAAAAAATTATACACAAGATCATTCCTAAAGGCAAAGTGACAAATACAGAGGCAATTCCAACTAGCCCTAAACAAAATCAGGTGTTTGTCTTGAAGCTGCTTGGCTTCAAAGTGGAGAGGTAAGTATGGTTCATAAAAGATCAAAAAGGGTCTACAGGATTTTATTGTTAAAATGTTAAGAACAGATGTATATATAAAAAATTCAAAAGGCATAACACACACCATGGAGCCCTGTGAAGTCAATTAAGGCATAGTGGAAATATGGCACCACCATGTGTCTGAAAAGATCAGGAGATCACTTCAAAAAGTAAGGACCAGGCAAGGGAAAAGTTCATTGAGCAGACTAAAGGCAATGCAAGCAATTCCCTGCATATTACAATTATTTTGCATATTCCCCATAAGTCTCAGTTATGTAGCAGGAGGGCAAGATGAAAGCCATTTCTCAAAAAACAAAAACATAACTTACAAACATCTAAGCACATAAACATTTTAATAGGACACCAATTCCATGTACCAAAACAAAAATCTTTTACTGTCCGATTGGTTCAAGGGGGAACATTTGGTCTTCATTCCAAAAGATCTGCTTGGGACCAATCCAGAAATGTTCATCAACCAAAGAACGCAGAGTCTAATGTCAACTGTGGTGTTGCAGCAAGAGACTTTTGTGAAGTTGTTTAGATATGGTCAGGATAAAAACTGAAAATTAAGAGCTCCAAATATCAAAATAATGTGATGTTAATTTCTTCCTCTCTTTGTAAGAAAATCCTAAAGCTAAAGAAGAATTTAACCTTTTTATTGGGCAACAAATCCAAGCACATGACCAGCTAAATTAAACTAAAATGAATAGAATTCCACCTGAATTAAAACTAAAATGAAGTTACTAAAGAGGGTTGTTACCAATGAAAATTGAACTAAGATTCCACAATGAAGAGTGGAGCACAATCCACGTGTGTCAAGTTGACAAAGACTTATCCAAAGAGACACACCACTGGAATCAAAGTAAAAAGATGCTTCGGTTAAGGGTCTAAGAGCACATAATTAAATAGCAAGAGAGTGACTCAGATGCATTTTTCAATTGCCACTATGTTGACAGGAGTTCTTTCTCTGGATGAGCGCAAGGCAAAGCAAGTCATTACATATGTGAGATACTATGAAAATAAAACAGACTTCTTACAAATAATCCAAAAATAACTGGTGAGAATTCAGACCCCAATGTCATTACATGTTATTAATCAGGTAATACTTTCTGAATGTACAAATACAAACAAACAATCACAGCACATCAAACGTCAGATACCTGACAAAGCATCTCATGCACAAATACGACATTAAAAATATTGTTACAAAATCAGCTTTAAAGTGTTGTGCAAATTGAATGTTGCAACTAAAAGTAAAGACATTCCTTTTGCAAAGGATATATGTTAGGCCAGGTTTACACCGGACGTTCAGAATGCTTGCCTGCACACATAACGACTGCCATGCGTTCCCAGTGCTCTTTTGACGCGTCCTTTGAGCACGTCGGCAGAAATTAACGGACACGTGTGGGAATGGCAGTACCAGCAAAAATGTGGGTGGAATGTGTGTTCAAGCTTTGGTACGTGACGTCAGCATCATTGTTTACTATCATCATCTCCACAGTGACAGACATGCCTGTCAGAATGGCTGAAATCAAATCGCCAGCTCTTTGAAAGTGGACGTGGAAATGTGCAAGACAAAAATGGAAGAAAATTTGAGACAGATATATCTGCGCAAAGCAAGAAAATGTGTAGGAAAAGAAGCAGGGTTTTTGCCATTGCAAGAAAACGCAGTGTGACAGCAAGAAGTTTTACAGCTCCAACAGGATCAACGTGCATGCTTCGGTGTTTAACAGATGGTTTGATGCAGTGATGCAAATCATCAAACTTAAATGCTGACAAAGAAAAGTATTCATGATGCTTTTCTTCATCCATTTCTCACATTGGCAATACAATCTTGCCTATTCCCCATCCTAATGGCGCGATACACACCATCTTCTATTTCGCTGTTGCCATCTTTTTCTGCACCTTCGCAACACCATTGGAATGCAAAGAATTTTTATCTTCAACATCTTTCTTCTCTTAACTTGCAACACAGCGAAACCGGAAGTTTTCTCACCGTGATGTCTCGCACTGCGCCTCCTGGTGGAATCCTCCAGATTCACATAACGTACATGCATATGTATAAACAGTACAATCCTTGAGTTGCAGCAGCATCCACAAGCGTAAGCGTCACCAAGCGTTAAGTATGTCCTGGCCCTCAGTTAAAACCCTTAATAAGATGAATTATCATAATGCAAATAACATTCATTAGTTTACATAGTGTTGTGGTGTGAAATTCTGCATATAAGTTGATAAATATTTTGTATGTCTTTATTGGTAACTTGTAACACCAATGTCTATTATTGATAAGAACAGCAATGGTTAGATAGTTAAGAACCCTTTCCCCCTTTTAAGAACCAGTCCTTTGTAATTTTAAGACAGGGTTGGGAGAAGTGCCTCAAACAAGTTTGGCAAGTGATTCTCTGCAGGGCTCTCTTAGTCAATCCCCACAGGAAAGCCAGACTGCCTAGCTAGCAAACGTCACCTCAACATATGGTTTTTTGTTTGGGGGGGGGGGGCGTTTTGGTGGCATGTGTGAAGGTGTTCTCTGCCTCACTGGTCTGAAGTATGGCTGTTTGGAATTGGCTTGTATCAAAAGCCTTTAAGTACCATGACGCCCTATTGGCACTAGGGGTTGGACAGAAAAACTATAAATTTGCTTGCTTTCTCTCTCTCTCTCTCTCTTTTACCAAACTAATGAAAGACCATCTCACACACCATGAACTGAAAAGGACAACACAATGAAGAGCACAGCTCGGCAGCCATATTGATACAGGCATGAAGCCTGTTCTGAACAAAGCGGACCACAAATGATGCCTTAACTAGAGACATTTTAAGTAACTAACAAGTCTGTGTGCCGCCTGAAACTACACATCACCATTTGTCAGGCCGTATGGTTGCCAATAATCAAATGTACTTTGCCCATTGTTATTATTTATAAATAATATCAATAATACATTATTTAAATTTTAACTTAACTCCTGCTTGTCTTTTACTAAACCTAATTCCCTGAGGTTATAAATGTAGAAGGGAAGGTGAGAAGTTATAGAGTACAATACCTTATAAACAGTGTTAAGTTTGTGAGATTTGAGGCATTCTGACAAAGGCTACATATTAATAATACAAAAAGGGAAAGTACAGTAATATATTACTCTACCAAGACATAACACATAGAAAACAATTGAAGTTTTTCCTGTACCCAAAAATTATCCTCTTTCAGTTCAAATAACTCTGAAATAGTGTTATGTAGTATACCGGTACTGAATACCCCCATTAAAAAAAAAACACCTGCTGTACTATGCCACAATTTTTGCTAAAATCAGCACCAGATGTAAATGTTTTTGCACAGGCACTTCACATTCTGTCATATATCAATATCATCGGAACTCAAAGGGGGTTCCCCATCCTTCAAAAACAAGATTTGTAATTTAATGTGCAGGAAACTCCGAGAGGGAATGAGATCCCCCTCTTCCCCATTCGGCAAGCTGAATGCACCATCTGCTATGAGAACGGCCGAGATGGGGATTGCGCTCCCATGACATCTATCCCCATCCCAAACATTCTGCGGTAGAAAAGTATACTAAATGACTACCAAAATGATCAGGTGTTAGCATTACTGTTACACATTTGAAAATCATCATTGACTCATTTCTGGTATAGGTGAAAATTCAGCTTCAATGCTGTTCATAAGACATAAAAGAGTATTTAAAAAACTTCCTTCACAAAGGCAATTTTTCGTAAAGTGGTGGTTTGTAAATGAAGGGAAGCCTGTATCTAAAATACATGTCAATGCTTACTGGTTTATTTAGCAAAAGATATTAAAATGATTGGATTATGCTTTTGACAGTATTGATTAAACATTAATTTTTCTCATTCTGAAAAGAAATATGTGAATGACAAAAGTTCATAAGGGTCTGTATGAAGAAGGACTTAGTAGTCTACAATGATACAATTCTAAAACAAACTTGTATAACTAATCATTACAATCATCACAAGTATCTAAAACGGTTTAAAGAAAAATGAAAATTAGAACATGGCTTATAATTCTTAAAAGCATCTATATGTAAATCAGGTTTCCTAAGTAGAGGTCTAATAATGGCCAACATTGAAGGGATTGGGGAAAACATCATTAAAGGGTAAGTTCTGTATTTTTAAAGTTAAAGTTATTTCTTCACAAACATGGTGTATATGCATTGGTCAGAAGAAATTGCATTCCAAAGTCGAGCAATTTCTATAAATTGTAAAGAAAAAAAATCTAATAAAAAGTCCTCAAATATAGAATTATTTTTTAAGTTTCTAAAAGACAATCATATGTAATGGTCAAATGGCCAGGGTGGACAGAAAAAAAAAGTTCTGCAGGGATTCCATGCCAAAGGATCACCCAGCCCCCAATAGTATCTTGTCACTGTGTAATGTTTGAGGCATACTTTTATGTTTTAACCCATAATAACAAAGAGCCCAAGGCAACTACTTCAGTACCAGTTACAAGTGAAACGAATCATAATTACATGCAGCATTATGACAAAAATAAATGGAAAACTTTTCAAATACTGTAAGAACTTTTTCCGCTAATTAAATATGGAGGATATTTAGCAAAGTAGTGATGACTGCTGTACTGTGCTGTATGCAGGGAGAGAACATCAAGAAACCACATATAAAAGTCATCTTTCGTTTTTTCCAGCCAACTGAATTTTAGGAGTGAAAAGGTGAGGAAGCACAGTAACATTAGACTGTTTACTACACTAGTCGGCCTGCAAGATCTAGAAAATAATGATAAAGCGCAGAGTCATTTCATGAAATGTACAATTTGGAATCAACAATGTACACTGATGCAGCAGGTAACTCTCTTCAAGTGACAGGGCTTGTTACCGCTCAGAAAAGGACCTGAAATATTCAGCAGCTCGTTGATCACATGTGGTGGCTTAAATGACCCAACATTGCTCCTGTCACAGATTTTCAAGGTTTCTGCCTTAGGAGTAAGACATTAACCTTTCAAAACCAGCGGGCCATACTTCATTACAAAAAGATCTTGCCTTATGAGGTCACAGAAGGGACTCGAAAAGACTATCATAAAATTTAAGATGCTCACCATTAACTGATATGGCTTCTAACAGAAAATAACACCTTCCTCAAAGACTGAAGAGTGCTTTTACAAGGCTAATCCTCATCTTTAATAACATGAGGACCCACTTAATGGTTCAAGCGTGACAAAGTTTAATGCAGCTGTGTACTTTAAGTCACTGGCAGTGGTCAGTTAAAATTGTATGAAACTATGAAGGATATACAGCACTTCAGATTAACCCCAAAGGTCAAACTGGTTATGTCTTTGACAGAGAAACTAGCTGGTGGGATCTAAATTAAGTGTAAAAAAAAAAAAAAAAAAAAAAACTGGGACTACATTATTAATGCAGTATTTCAGTTCATTTTTGATAATATATTTTTGTGTACATTGGAAAAAAGACCACACATTATTAGAACAATCCAGATGAGAACAGGCCATTCAGCCCAAAAAAGCTCGTCAGTCCTATCCACTTATTTCTTCCAAAAAAACATCAAGTCTAGTTTTGAAAGACCCCAAAGTCTTACTGTCCACCACACTATTTGGTCGCTTATTCCAGGTGTCTATCGTACTTTGTGTAAAGAAAAACTTCCTAATGTCTGTGTGAACTTTACCCTTAGCAAGTTTCCAACTGTGTCCCCGTGTTCTTGATGAATTCATTTTAAAACAACAGTCTTGATCCATTGTAATAATTCCCTTCATAATTTCAAACACTTCAGTCAGGTCTCCTCTTAATCTTCTTTTGCTTAAACTGTATAGGCTCAGCTCATAACTCATCCCCTGTAGCCCTGAATCAGCCTACTTGCTCTTCTCTGAACCTTTTCTAGTACTGCTATGTCCTTTTTGTAGCCTGCAGACCAAAACTGCAAACAGAATTCCATATGAGGCCTCACCAGTGCATTATAAATGTAATATCAAGATAACATAATCCTTAAAAAAATCTTTTTTTATAATATGTTATTCCAAGATGCTATGCTATGCACTCATATACACAAAAACGTTGCAGGTAACCCTCCAACACATATACAGTATAAAGATGGGCTGGATAGTTAGGGAAGAAATAAGTTGATCCATATGTTCATTCCAAAATAAGTTGCAGTTTCCATAACTTCCATATTACTTAGCTCATAGTTGAAGCACAAGGCAAACCTCACAAATGATATGCAATGTAATATGCTAGCAGAAGCACATAATCACAGAGATGCAGTGAGGAGGGCTGCTAAAACTTCACATTTCATTTCAAAAACATTGCATTTGTGTAATATGTTGAGGTTCTGACATCAAAGAAATGCACTTATAATGTAATGATTGTAGTGGAACCACATAAAACACATTTTTGATTGGTAAATGGGCAAACAGAATACAGCCTACAATAATTTACTGCAGTAACAGTCAGTCCAGTTCAGTAGCCAACTGTGGATTGGCACACAAGCATTGGCAGTAACAAAATCTGATTGCTTGGATGAGGAAACCTGACGACAGAACGAAGGCTGTTTTGCTGGAATTCTCAAATAAAGAATTAAACTTTAAATCGACAAGTTTCATTTTGCAAAGATCAACTTAATGATGCAACAAATGTAACAAGTTAGGCATACCATTCAAGGATTGCCGTCGACTTTTTAAATGTTTTTTTTTTTATTCACTTCAAATAATGTCACAATTTTGTTTATGCTGTATGTTTGTAACAATAAGTTAGATTCAACAACAATTATAACAGAATGTAAATTCATCCATTAGTAAAGCACATCAAATATGTTAATAGCATTGCCCAATATCAAGTAGCCAAAAGCCAAGTCCACACATGCTTTTCATAAATGAGGGATACAGAAATTGCAGTTCTTGCACTTTTAGTTGGTACTGTTAGCTGGCTGTGGATGGCCAATGGTGAATTGTAGTTCATGTAGTTTTGTCGAGTCCTGCAACATTACATCAGCCTAAAGTGGGTTTAACTAAGTACTGAGAACTTCAAAGAAAGTGATATTATAGTGAAGTATCAGTGCATAAACACATTACTACCCTCAATAAAATATTTCCTAAATAAAAAGTGTTAAAAAAAAAAAAAAGACACAAGTTATGGTCTACTGCTGAATGGGTATGGAATGGGGGAGGTGGCTTGGTTTGATGGGGGTGACATTGGCAAAAATCACCCTTAAATCGTGTGAAGTGTGGCACATACTAAAATATGTCTAAAGGCCAGATGTTTACTACACTGAAATGTTTTGGTCTGTTGTAAAAATTTCCTGGAACGGGTTAGGTCTGCTGATTCAGTTAGCAATGGTTTAAATTCTGTCCCTGGAGGGCTGTAATAGCAGTAGTTTTTTCCTTCAACCAATTTATTAACTAAAAATCAGACTCTTGCTGGCAAAGTGTTTCTTGCTGTTAATTCAAAAACCATTTAACAAATTGTAAGTGCAATCTGTAAGCCCCATTATATATTTTTAATATTGTACTGTACACTTCTGTGAACATCATCCAAATGTTTGGAGTTGGGCAGATAAGTTTAAAAAAAAAATTTTTCTTATTTTGAACCCACATATTCCCTAAAACAACAAACACATACTTTAAAGATATATACAAACAAATAGTGGCCAGTTAGCCTATAGTACTCTTGTTTCATACGATTATCTTTTGGCATCTGGAAAAAAACAGTAACGATTCATGTTTCTGAATCTTGAAAAAACTACTAAACTAAATGTAAGCCAAAAAAAGTAATAATAATAATAATAAAATACATTTTATTTATATAAGGCGCCTTCCTAAGAACTCAAGAACATCGAACAAACAATAAATAAATAGAAAAAAAAAATTATAAACAACTTACAACATCAGAAAATATAAAAAATATAAAAATTAAAACCAAACAAAGCCACTGTAATCACAGAGAAAAAGCCATTTTAAACAGATGCGTTTTAAGTTTACATCTGAAGGTTGAAAATGATTTGACATTTCTAAGCTCAGTAGGTAGTGAGTTCCAGAGCTTGGGAAAAGAACGGCCGAACACTCTGCTCCCCATGGAGGTTAGACGGGCGAGAGGGACGGTCAGATGGATGGAGGAAGAGGACCTAAGGTTACAGGAAGGAATGGCAACATAAAGAAGGTTGGACAGAAATGGAGAGGCGAGGTTATGAATGGCCTTAATTGTTAACAGCAGAATTTTAAAATCAATTTGAAATTTAATCGGGAGCCAATGAAGCTGCTGCAAGAACGGAGTAATATGGTGAATAGATGAGGTTTGAGTAATTTTGCAAGCTGCAAAATTCTGGACTAGCTGAAGCTTATGGAGAGATTTATTAGAAAGACCAAAGAGGAGTGAATTGCAATTGTCCAGACGAGAAGTAACAAGACTGTGAACAAGAAATGGCAGTGGTATGGAGAGTGAGGGAGGGGCAGATGCGATTAATATTATGTAGGTGGAAGTAAGCAGACCGGGTGATGTTATTAATGTGAGATTGGAAAGATAGAGTACTGCCGAGGATGACACCCAGACTCTTGACCTGAGATGACAGGGAATTAACAGTCATAATTGGCTTCTACTCAGAAATTGTCTGAACCAAAAATCTGCTAATCACTCTAGCCATCCAGACGACATAGTTAGTGACTCCCTATCTTAGAGCAAAAGGTAAACACCTATAAATATAGTACATCACGTGGTGAAGCATTTTTGTCCTGATGGTACTTCCATGGCTGACAATATCCCTGCCCATTCCTCGAGATTAACAACTTCCCTTTGCCATAATTACAAAAGACATGGCAAGCAACCAATTTAAAAAAAATGCACATAAAAGCACACTTGTTTTGTTATACCACGTCTCTATTTGAAAAGTAATAATGTCAGATTGGGGACAGCATGAACATGACAGAGAATAAAAATGAATAAAAAAAACTTTTACAAGAACCATTTACGCAGACTGTTAAGTCTGTCTCTAACTTATGTGCATTTTTTTTTTTAAATTCAGTTTTTTATTCAGTTTTATTCTTGAATAAAAGCACATTTGTTTGGTTGATTTGTTAGAGACTAATATCAAATGTATGTTTTTATTTCATAATAGTTACAATAATAACAGCCCACCACTCAAAGGGCTAAATACAGGAAGGACCCAGGTATCGAACTGGCAATGTCTTGATTACAAAGCAGCAGTTCTTACCTCTGAACCAGTGAACAAAATATCTGTGAGACTGTCAAATTTCCATTATGAAAGACAGAAACACACACATGCATGCAAACGTCTTTACTTCGTATCGATTGATATTTGGGCGTCAGCACACATTAGCAGCAGCATTTAAGTTGAACAATTTCTTTTTTTTTCGGTTTTATTCTTGAATAAAAGCACACTTATTTTGTTATAACTTTTGTGAGAGTTTTTCTTTGATATTTGGACTTCAATCTTCACATATTAAACACTTCACTTCAACATTAAGTGGGTATTACTATAACATCTCTCTATTATAAATAAAAAAATCCTTGGATGAGACATGCCTTTTTCAGAGTGATACTATCACGTCCCGTGAGACTTTGTGCCTAGAGATTTTACCACGCCCCTGGCCAGAAATAAAAGACAAAGAGTAGATGACAAAGTAGAACGTTGGAAAGAATTCAAAAACGTTGTATCGATACACGTGCAGAGCAGGTTAGAGATAATGAAAGTACTAAAATTCGAAAGTCAGAAAAAAATTATAGTAAAGATCGCATTAGCGCAAACAAATGGAAATTATTACTCGGTGAAATAACAGAACAGTGAAAAGAGATCGAATATATTGTTTGGATTTAAACTTTAAGTCGGAGACTTGTAGATCGTCCAATTCATGGTGCCATCAAAGTAGTGTTTTTCCCCCCCAATTAAAAGGCGTATCCGTGAGAATTAAAAGATTTGTTGTTTGATGAAAGTGAAATCCACATATCCGAGCGGCAGAGATGTGAAGTTGCTGGTGCGTAGTGCTGGCCGCGGAGGTGGGGGGTTGGCGAGTGAAGCGAGCAGGGGGCGAAGCCCCCCACTATGAAAACATTTTCTGTTTTAGTTATGTGTTCAGCATTTCTTGCCTCTTAAGAAATGTCATCCTACATTTACACAGATCGTTGAGGACATGAAACACACATGAAATGTATGCATTTCAAATAACGATGTATTATTTTCCTATACAATTCAAATCACCTCACTCCCAGATAAATAGACTGTATCTGTGAGAAGTTTGCGTCTGACTTCAGTTGCCTCTGTGGGGAATGGGATAGCAGGCATTGCCTGCGGTCAATTGACATATTTGCAAAACAAAGGTGATATCAGGGTGTAATTAACGTAGAGATGAGGAGGTGCGAGTAAAATTAATGTGGCTCGGTACTACAAATATTTTCGCCGACTTTGGGGATTCTAATGTTAAAACTTTAACGTAATGAATTTTCTGCCATAAGACAGGAATAAAGCCAACCCAAAAACAAACTATTAGGATATAGCGGGTTGGATAATGGATGGATGGATAACTGTATTTTAACTCGTGAAAACACTAAGACTTGCAAGGAGCTTTGAATTAATGATATCTGCCATATGAATTCTAACTGGTCAAAAATGTAACTTCTGTATATACTCATGTATAAGTCGGGTCTTGAAACCCGAAAAATTGATCATAAAAATCAGACCCTGACTTACACACCCATTTTTTGTTTTTTTCATCTTCTTCCCTCCTCCAATCTCACATCAGTTTCTCAAACGTATCAAATTTTGTTGCAGCTGCGCAGTTACCAATTTCTTTCACTACTTCAACAATACGATACAATAAAGGTGTATGTAGGTGCGAGATACAAAAAAACACAAAACAGTGCAAAAGTTGCTTCGGAATAGCTTGAATATTACCGTGTGTTCATGTAGGCACAATACAAAGAAAAAAAAAGGCAGTGTGCTCCATGGTTACTCTCTCAGGTGGGCATTAACATATCATAATCTCTTGGACCGATAGCGTGAGTTTTACGCATTCAACTACCCGAAATTATATGGTAAAATCAAGCCCCAACTTATCTGCAGGAGAACATATCCGCGAGTATAAATGGTAGAGAGATCTATAATTATATTTTGGGTTTCTGAATAAAAGATACCTAAAATATAAAACTTGAAATATATCAAATGCCAATACTGTAACTATTCAAAATGTACCTGTCTGCAACAGGTAGCATGATGCATGCAGTGTGTGATCTATACTAATAAACGGCAAAGCCCTCACTCACTCACTCACTCACTCACTCATCACTAATTCTCCAACTTCCCGTGTAGGTAGAAGGCTGAAATTTGGCAGGCTTATTCCTTACAGCTTCCTTACAAAAGTTGGGCAGGTTTCATTTCGAAATTCTACGCGTAATGGTCATAACTGGAAGCTGTTTTTCTCCATTTACTGTAATGGAGTTCAGATGGAGGGGCGGAGTTCGTATGACATCATCACGCCTCTCACGTAATCACGCATTACGTAGAAAGCCAGGAAGAGCTACAAAACGCGCTTTAGAAAACATGCATTATATAATTAAGAAGGAAGCGAAACAATTAGAAGCGAGCGAGTGACATATAAAACCACATTCAGCAGCTCACGTGAACTGACGCAGTGCGCAGACAAAAAGTAACAGTTCCAAACAGTGCTGAACAAAAACTGAATTACACTGCTACGCTCAAATAGATAAACCACACGCCGTGGCGCGATACTAAAGCATTCGACTGTAGCGCCCACGTCCGAGGTTCGATTCCCGAGAGGGGATGCACTAAGTATGTACGCGCGCTTCTCGATTTATTTTAACCTCGCATCCCCTTAGTTTGAGACGTATGAAAACGCATGCGGTTAACGCAGAAAGACAGATCACCTATTCACCTATTGAAGCTTCATGAATAATGAATACTTTATTCGCGATCAATGATTGTTTTGGAAAAGCCATACTCAGTGTATTCATTAGATGAACGGTAAAAAAGTAACAGCGAGGGGACGGTAACTTACTGAAGCACACAAGCAAAACCACAATAGCATGCGGGCTCGATGTACTGACTTGCGCGATCACATTCCAAAAAATATTTCTTTTCAAGTTCTATTTAGTCCATATGAGTCAAACTCAAGGCTCACGGGCCACATCCGGCCCGGCGTGTAATTATATCCGGCCCGCGAGATCATTTTATATACTGTATTATTGTTATTAATGGCCCGGGTATATGAAGCGCTGGTAACACAATAAACTACAGATCCCATAATGCAGCGCTTCAGCTGCCTTGCCGAACA
>JANRMT010062850.1:27744817-27818054 GCA_026402145.1 Polypterus bichir lapradei | reverse complement strand
ATATATATATATATATATATATATATATATATATATATATATAGATAGAGAGAGATGACAACAACACTCATATCAATGACAAAACAATTACATTAACAATCATGTTACGTTATTTTTAAAATATTTCCTTTTCTTTTTCATAACTTCTTTAACACACTACTTCTCCGCTGCGAAGCGCGGGTATTCTGCTAGTAGTATATAAAGAAATGAGCACTAAACCAGTAAACTGACAGTTCAAACTCTATAATTAATTAATTCACTGTGCAACTTTAAAATGGTTATAGTCATAATAAAAAATACTGTAAACAGTAGCACTGCCCCCCGAACCTATAAAGTGCCCTGGGAACAGGGTGATGTTCATGATTGAAAGATTCAATAAAAATGGTTACTTGTTAAGTTGAACTTTGACTCATAAGAACATAATTATGAGAGGCACAGCAGTGCAGTGTTTAATGCTACTGCCTTACCCATTCTGGGTTCAAACTATACATCCCTGTCATTGTACGTGTATGTTGTTGACACATGTTGTTCCTGTGTCAGAGTGGGATTTTGTTTCAAATACTCCACACAAATCAGGAAAGAACCAAGACTTTCTAATGACCGCTCGTTTCCTATTCCACTGAAGCACAACCCACCAGTTTTTGAAATTTCATTTAGTTTACAGTTTTTACTTTCTGGACCTACTGTATCTACCCAAGTCCTGTTAATCAGGATTAATGTTCTGACACAAAAAGGATAAAGATTCACATCTTCAATGCTGCTTTCTAGAATTGCTATACTGAAGCTTACTCTGTAGTGCTTTACCACGCCTCAATTTCTCGAATTTCATTTGTCTAATTCCATTTAAAGTTTTTTTCCTTCAAAAATGTTTGCCAGTACTACAGCTCATCTGAAATTTTAAGCACTTAAAACAGCTCTTAAAAAAAGGTACACAACAAGCCTAAAACTGTTCAATCTAGGGACATTACAATCAGAGTCTACAATGGACTACTAAGGCCACATTTAGATTACTGCATGCATATCTCAAAATACTACCAAAAAAAAATGCAGCTTTAGAATTACTGCAGAGAAAAACAACCAAGAGCATCACAGGACAAAAGGGAATATCTTGACTTCATGAACAAAGAAGGCTATGAAAAGAACCAACTCAGCTAACTGAAAATTTAAAGTTAAAGCAGCAAAAGTCTTTCAATTAAAGCGTAAATTGCACAGTCAAGGAGACCTGTGGAACTTGAGAGAAAGGGCATTCCAGACAGACCCTCAGAAGCATTTACTGATTGAAAAGTGTCATGAGGATCTGGAAGAGACGACATAGTCATACAGATGAATAGGAAATCTTGGTGCTATTCTGTGACTGGATGAGAAGTAGGAACAACTAATCAACCAGCTAATCAAACAATGTTAACAGACTAAAAGGTATCATATGCTTGCTTGGTCTTTAAAAGCACCTTCTGATGATGCATTCACCTAATGAAGAAGTACAAATGTATTACATAAACTATGGTAGATGTATGTAAGGGTAGTATGGAGAGAGATTTGCTAGAGCTGAAATCTCACAGATCCAGGAAACTGGGTTTGAATCCTTGTTCAGTCCTGGTCCACATGGAGTTTTCACATTTGCGCCATGTTAGCAAGCAGGGGTTTTCTTAGGGTATTAAGCTTTCTTCTGCTAGACCACAAGCAGCTCCAAATTGGACTGGTATGAATGAGGACTAGCGTGCCCCGTAATGCAATGTTACATAAAATCATGCAATCACTTTTAGGAGACCATTACAACCTACTTCTTGCACCTAGAATTGCCAAGAACACTTTTGTGAAAGTCAAATTTAAATTTCTTACTGCATGGAATGTCAAAACGCAAATATAAAAGTTTGCCTTCAAAATCAAAACATTAAAAATAAAGTGTAAAAATAAATTTACATGAAGGAAAATAATACAAGCAGACAACCAAATTTTATTCTTGCAAGGAATTTTCTTGCATTCCACTTACTGCAGATCGTCAAGGATGATTAATTATTTGGCATTTCCCAGTTACATCAGGTAATATGTTTCTACATAGTTGGCCGCAAGTATGTGGTCAAATATGGGAGTGGACTTCTTACTGGAGAACAAAGCAAAGGGTGCTCTCCTTGTCCCTCTCCTGTAGGTACTTAACTGCTGTGATGTCACAGGGAAAACAAGAAAATGACATATTACAGAAAACAGCATTATGTTGTTTATGTATTACTACAATTCCTTTCCCAGACCAAACACACATTTTTAAAATTTTAGACCATATCCAAAACTGCAAAAAATAAAAGTCCTAAAATTATCTGATACCTGTGCCCTACTCTGTGGCTGCCATTGGGGGTAAATTCGGCCACTAAGCTATAGTACAAAAGCGGCCAGTGCCAATGCTTATGGTTAAAAGGCCTTGGGGGAAACACTGAATAAACTTGAATAATAAACTTGCAGCGTGTATTGTCAGTTGTTCTCCTGCAAGGTGAGAGTAAAATAAAAGATACAATCTATGCACATTTCATATTGGATACAGATGAAGATACTTCTAAAGCTTTTATCACTGCCCTCTCTGTGCAAGTTAAACTGCAGCAACAGAAATCAACATCACTTGAAATACAGACGACTCTCCTGCTTTCCCAGTCTAAGCTGATATCAGCAAAACCAAAACATACTCTCTCTTGGAACTCAAGCTTAACCCGATTTTGATACTATTACTGTTTAGTTTTATGTTTGTATCTTTTATTGTACTTTAGCTTTTATTTTCTTCTAGATGATTATTATTTTACTTTTACAAGGTATTCTACCTACTTTCTTTCCTTTTAATAAGTATTGGTGCAACTTTTCATTATCCAGTTCCACAATTTTGACAATGTCTCTGGCAACAGAATTCACAAAGAGTAACAATCCTCTCCTTTGCACCTCCTCTTTCATAGCTGCTGGGCAGGCTTCCTCCGTTTCAGCCTCATTACACTTTGTCACTCCCTGGGGTGATCCTGGAGACAGACGAGTGTAGAGAGGTTGAAATGCAAAAGGAGGTTAAGTCATTAACTCATTGGAGATTTGAGGCCCCTTTAAAAGTGTAAACAAAAATGTAACAACTGTAATATTTGCCAACAATTATTTTGTATTAATCATTTCAGCATTACTCTGCACTATACTCAAATCAGTGTATGTTTTACCTCTATTATTTGCAAATATGCAGGTTTAATATTTATAGTGCTCCCATACTCATAGTCCAATACACATATGGCAGGTCACACATACTGTTATACAGCTTTGTTTTGAAAATCATGTTTTAAAAATCACAGGCCTAGGCATATTAAGTGCTATATTAAGCGCCATAAAAAGCATAATTCTTTCAGTCCGATATTGCACCTTAAAAACATTTATACTGAAAAACACCTTGGGAAGGAGCATTATATTAAATGGTGATAAATAAAACAAAGTCTGATTAATTTACTCATTGATTCGGCAGGGGAAAACAATTTCACCTACTTCATATAAAATGACTGAAAAATAATCTTTACTTAAAATACTTCTGTCTTTAGAAAACATAATTCTGAGAACTTTATATTAGAGAATTATAATATTAGTATTCATTCATCCATCCATTATCAAATCCTCTTACACCAGTTTAAGGCTGTATAAAATGAAGTTCACCCCAGCAGCAGAGGGTACAATTGAAAAAATGAATGCAAAGGGCAGCGTGTGCATTGAAGGGCTTCACAGATTCACACATCACCACCTACATACAATGCCAATTTGTACATCTTTAATGTGTGGTGTAAAACTAAACTACCAGCAGAAGAACCAACATGAAACCACAGAGAACAAGAAAGCCCCACATGGGTGCTGCCCAAACCAAGAATTGTTCTCAGGATTAATACTGCTCGATTAAAACTTTTCCAATGTATTCTTATAAAGCCCACTTGCACTAACAAGCAAAAAGCATCACGTGAACTCATTAATATACTGTAGCTGTACAACTATTTTATAAATGTACTTTGTTCAGACTTTAAAATACTGCTTATGGTTTACAAAGCCTTAAATAATAAATAATAATCTCCTCTATCCTATATTTCAGAATGCCTCCCACCTTACACTCCAAATCGTACCCTTAGATCTTCACATGAGTGTCTGCTTATTATTCCAAGAGCTAAACTTAAAAGAAGCGGTGAGGCGGCCTTCTGCTGTTCTACACCTAAAAAATCTGGAATAGCTGACTGATAGAAATTCACCAGGCTAATACAGTGGAGCACTTTTAAAAAAAAAAAAAAAACTGCTAAAAACCCATTATTTTAATGTGGTTTTCTTATAGCTTCATTTTAGAATAACCCTGATATTCTGTATATGCATTGAATTATCATTTTTATCATGGCTCTGCAATCCATACTAATCCCTACTTTCTCTGCTGTTCTTTTTCCAGTTTTTTGTGGTAGCGATCTGCGCCACCAGCACCTGATCAGGGCACCATGCAGTCCCTACACTGATGGATTGAAGGCCAGAATTCCACATGACCATCATCATCTAATTCTTCCACGTGAAGCCTGAAAATCATGAGGACTAATTGAGATCATTGATGTTAGGTAGAATGCCTAGTGGGGGCTGGGTGGTCTCTTGGCCTCAGAACAACTGCAGATTTGTTTTGTTTTTTTTTCCTCTAGCCCTCTGAAGTCACACGTATTCACACTCTCAAGAAATGTAGAAGTGAAAATAGCTGGCAACTTGTTTGCCCTACCAGAACATGTGCTGGATAATGAGGAGAATAAAATGACCACAAATATCTGTAAAATTTGACATAAACAAAGCCATTAAACCACCTTTGTACCAATCCATTCATTTATCTACTGTATGCAGCTAGTTTACTTCAACTGACTCAACCTATTTATTTTTAAATTAAATATTATATAGATTGTTCACTTGAATCAACTTACTGTTTGTTCATTTTATACTATATTTGTGTACATAAATATTATTTAACACAATGTACTTCGATTGTATATAAATTTTACAGTACAATCAATATTGTAAAATCTTCAGATGTGCGATTTCCTGTGATATCTCTAAAGTGAAATTTAGACATAATTACTGTATGGACCAGTTCAGTCCTGGGGCACCACTGTGACGGCAGGTTTTCAATCTAAACAGTTTCACAAATAGATCATTTAGAAGTAAGACTAAACTATAATTGTGTATTTAGTCTTTTTCTGCTTTAATTTTGCCTTCAGAAATATGTCTTGTCATTTTCTAACCCATTTATTCCTAAATAGGGTCGGGGGGATATGTGCTAGTATACTTACATATAAATAAAACTCAGAAATTGTTTGCCATATCTTTAAATGTTAACTGTTTTTTTATCATATCCTTTTTTCAATTAATCGTTCCTGTGGAATTTACTCCATTAATTGTATCCAAATCATGCTGAGTAGTGATGAGCAGTACAGACACTGAAAACAAATCTGAAGCAAATATTTCAGCATAAAATTTACTTTTAAGCATTTTCTTATTAATTGGCTCAAATGTCCTGAAAATAAAAAGACAAAACTTAAAAAGCAAGAAAAAGAACATAATTAATGCTACACACACACACAAATACTTACAAAATTACCCTAAAAATTTAGCAAATCCATTTTGCAATTTCTAGATTGATGCAAAAAAGGCAGATGCTGGGAAATAGTATTTTGTTTAATAAAGGTACAAGTCCAGCTAAAAGCAGAAGGTGGTTGGGATGAACATGTGAGGTTAGGTAGTCAGCAGGATTAAACTTGAGGAACATTTAGTTAAGTCCTTTATAACTAAATCAGTACACAAATGAATGCATCATTGAAGCAGCAGCTCTGCATTAACATTCAGAGTAATCTGCATCTGTGTCTGCACTGCTCATGCCTAATTGTCAGTATCTGGATACAATTTAAGGAGCAAACTCCACATAAGTAAGGTTAATTTATATAAAAATGGCAAAGGTAAATTAGGTGTTTAAAACTGTGACAAAGAAAATAAATTTCTGAATTTCTTCCAAATGCAAATATCGTACTGGAGCCCTTTTCTGTATGCAGAACAAGAAAAGAAATAAGGCTAGCTAAAGAATTAGATTGATGAGTCATAGGAGTGACCCACTGACTTGTGAAAGTGGTTAGAATGAAAGCCGGGGCTGAACTTGAGAACCGCAGTATGGACCATTCCATACCATTTTTTTTTCTTTTCACATATTTAATTAAGAGAATTTTTATGTAAGACATAGGTGCAAATAAGATCTAATTTTAGCTTGCTTTGCATGTCATTATTGTTTGGCTGCTCAGTAAAGAAGGAAAGAAACGATTAAAATGGAAGTCAATTAAAATCAAGGCAACAACGTATTCCTATTATAATGAGTAAATTGGTTAATAGTGGAGAAATGTCTATTGAAGGAAAATATGCAGCAACTTCCAACATTTCAGACAGAATTGGTACCATTTCTTATGTTTTTTCCAATTGGGGCACAGAAAGGTGAAGTGACTTGCTCAGCGTCACACAGTGTCAGTAGCAGGATATGAACTTACCACCTCAGTGTTATGCCACACTGCCTGCAAAAATTAATTTTGTATCACATTATCCTATGACATCCAAATACACAGAAAACAGAAGCACCAATAGAAAATCCTTTGCCAACGCTAGAAGGACATGAAAACTCTACACAGACAATATCTAGGCTGGAGTCCAATCTGTGTGTCTATAATAATTACATTTACATAGCGTTTTGGTAACCTATTAAAAATGCTTAACATAGACAGTGAGAAACCACTTCACCCACCACCAATGTGCAGTATCCACCTGGATATTGTGACGGCAACTATTTTTGCACCAGTATGCTCACCACATACTATCAGATGGTGAACAGATGAGAGACAGAGTTTGCCAATGAGGGCCAGGTGATGATTAGGGGGCTGAATCACCAGGCTGTAGTGAGCAATTTTGCCAGGACACCCTACTCTTTTCAAAAGATGTCAAGGGATTTTTTGTGACCACAGATAGTCAGGACCTCAGTTTTAGGTCTCACCCGAAGAACTGCACTGGAAACAATACACAGACCACAGGGTAAGCACGTCCCGGCGTCCTCACCAACACCTCTTCCAGGAGACCCTCAAGCTTTTTTTTTAATGGTCTCCCATACAAGTACTGGCAAATAGGAGGATAGGGAGCATGCATCGATAGCATGTTGCTGCACCCACCACACGACAAACCACCTGGATTGGGACCCAAGTGCAGCGGGTGACACCTCAGCACCACACTGGAACAGTGTACTGGAACAGTGTGAGGTTTTTTCTATGGTGGCTGGTGTGCCAATCCTTCCACCAACCCTCCAGTGTACTTTTATTATCCCAGAAGGTAATTCATTTGCAACAAGAAAGTGCAAAACATAAAGCACTGTTACATGATACACAAAAATAATCCAAGACAGAACAACCGACACCCAGCGTTATCACATGTGCACAGAATCAAGATTAGTACAAAAAAATAACTTGTAACTTTACACAAAATAATAACTCAGAATTTAGTAGCATCCCTACATGTAAAAGAATGCAAAATGCATAAACCTCTACGAATAAAATAATTCCTAAATCTGTTCATTTTTACCCTGGGGAGCCTAAATCCGGAGCTTTGTGACAAAAAGCTGTAATTTAGGGAAAAAAAGGCCATAAAAGGGCTCACTGGTGTACTGCAAACCAATAATGTTACTTTTAATTTTTACAATGTGCCCATACAGGCCTAGCTTGAAGGGGACTCCCTGTTACGGCGTGCAGGTGGTATGACAGTCTTACAGCTGTGCTGGGTCATTGCTAAGCACTGCGCCATCGCGCTCCCAGGACGTCCATACCTGCACACGCCCACATATGCACCCTTCTAATCCCCACTGAGTGTTCGTCAGTCAGATATTGCGAGATCGTGCCCGTCACGTTTTGCCCATTGAGGAGAGCTACATCGCGACCACGAAATGAAAAACCTTGGCGCTTGTTCACCGCTGCAGGTCTCTACCGCTGTCCCTAACCTGCAACCCCCGTCCCCCGTAAAGTACAACCTTCATTACCTTAGCGCTCTACCCCTTGCCCGCTCGACTTTTTCTCCTCCTTCCAGTCTCTAGATGTCCACTTACAACCAGTGGAACTTTTACCGCAGAGATGTTGACTCGTAGACGGAGCGTGCCTGCTGTGCCCGTCCGCGAAGCACCTTTCTTTCCGCCTGTCAGTCGCTTCCCGCCGCATTCGGACCCTGGCGAAACGCCGCCCGTAGAGCGGGAAAACGGGGAGAGCCCGGCGCGTGCACAAATCAAGTTCAATTTTGAAAGGCGCGGCGGCTACGGTGGCGGCGTCGACAGCGGCAGCAGAGACCCTTTGCCCATCCCAAACATCACACCTCAGCAACCCACCCCTCAATCTGGTGCGCTATACGGCGGCGAGCCTGCGCTTCAAGTCACAGCCGGGTGCTCACAGATAAGACACATCCCATTTATTTTCTCAAACTACACATGAATAGAAAAAGAAGTGCAACAAACATCAAGAAGAGGAATAAGAAGGAAAAGAAAAAAACGGGGGACGCTCTCCCACCTGAATCGCGCTGACAACAGTTCCCTCCTGCACAGACCAATCTTGAGCGTCTGGCGGCGAAACAGGTTACCATGGAACGGGTTTACAAAAGGTACCGTTTCTTTATTAGGTTTGTGTGTGGTGTTTTGTTTTTGGTTTAAAAAAAAAAAAAAAAATTCCCGTCACGACTCCCGTTCCTCCATCTTTGCAGCTCCTCCAGAACCAACAACAACATTCCTGACGTCACTCCCCCGTCACGTGACCCCCAGCCGCGTGCTAAAAATAGCACTTACAACCACTGAATAACCTGCAGCTGGCAGGACGACCGCGCGCCCGGCGCGAGCGAGCTTTTCCGGTGTCGCGCGCTCCCGCCCGCTGCGGCCACGCGCTGCCACGGGTCAGATCCGTGACAGGCGCTCACTAGTGACGGGAATGTCGATTCGCTTTACTGAGTCCGTTCTTTCTAACTACTGGTTTATGTGACGCGATTCATTTTATTCATCAATAGGTTACAAAAATAACACCGAGGGGGGCTTTTCGAATACATCGAAAAAATATAAATTATATATATTGCGCTTGGAGACCCAGGGACTAAAGGGGCCTCTGTTGCTATCAACTTTTTCGGTTTTACCTGCAGCTGCTAAGGGTATGCCATGGAGGATCGCTGACCACGACCCCACCCTCACTCCCTAACCTAAGGCCCCGCCCCTTTCACCCACCCATATATTCATGCCCGTGATGCATGTTCACTTAGAGACCCGATTCAGAAACGAGAGGAATCTCTGTGAGTCTACCCTGGAAAAGGATATGGTGATAGCTGTCATTTCTGGGGTTTTTTTTGTTTTATTTTGTTCATTCTGTATAAAGGGGCTGCCGGAGTGGTGCACTAGCTCTAGAACCCTTGTCTGAAGCTTTTGACAATATTAAACATTATGATACTTCACAATATATTTCATTAACTTTGTTAAAAGCATGGAGCATGGCCATATAGTGAAAATATATAATGAAAATTCAACACTAAGTGTAAGATTCATAAGTGAATAAAAATTGTGTAACTCGTTTTCAGGTAATAATTCAGTTTGAACTGGAAAGAGTCACTGAAAGTCGCAAGCTGGTGCAGTCAATGATCCATAAAAAAAAGTGTGCGCTAAAGTCGAAAGCAAACAATTGTTAGAAATTAGAAAAATATTTTTATACAGTTGAGTTTTTGTGTGACTAATTTGTTGAAAGTACAAAGGGCCATAAGTTTAATTTTATGCTTATATGCTTTATTAAAACAATTTCAACAACAATTTGCACAAAACAAACAAAATATTCTAATATAAATGTGTCGTTACTGTATAGTGCTTATATGATGAAAAAGAGAATGATCATGGAGTTCTTGTCCAAAGATGATGATATAGCTCAAACACAAAAAGATGTAAGACTAAATGAGAATAATGACCAGATGGATAGAACTTACACAAGCACTTTAAACATCTACCTGTGATGCAAAAGACGCCGACGTTATATGTGCACTCAAGCTCCATCTGGTGCTTAGAAGAACAGTTTTACTTGATGCCAGTTGATCTTGGGTCCCAATCGTTTATATTGCCCCTAATAGAAAATATCCCAATTCAGAGAAAATACTTGTAGGTCAGTCTGCCAGTGCTGGCCAGGTAAACGGGTACTGTCATTCATCCAGCAGCCATTAAAGGGTACTGACATTCATCCATCAAACATCAACGGGTACTGTCATTCATCCAGCAGCCATCAACCCCTACTGGCATTCCTCCATCCAGCAGCAATCATAACTGTTCTATGGTTAAAAGAGAAAGCAGAGGATTAGGACATTACAATTACATTTATTTCCTTATCAGACACATCTTCATTCAAAGCAAGCTGAGATGAGTTAAACTAAGATTGGGTGCTGAATAAATGGATGAGCTAGGATACCAAGAACCTTCGTCTTTGCCAGGTTCAGCTGGAGATGGCACTTCTTCAACTCAAGTTACAATATCTGTGAGACATGCAAAGATTCTAGCATATACAGTAAGGTCCCTTGGAGAGAACAACATATACACCAGAATGATAGGGAGTGAACTTGAACATTATTGGCAGGCCACATAGTTGCTAGGAATTTCTCCAAGTGTTCCCTCCATATATATAACAAGGTAGTGTAAATGCTAGGGGTCGCTGTTGCCCCGTTAACCCCAACAGACAGACACTCTGGACACCAAGTAAAAGCAATAAGAGGTGTTTTAATCTTTTTTCTTCTATAAATAGTGCCTTAAGCACCTCAGCCACCACTAATACAGGCAATTAAATCTAATAATAATAATCAAAACACAGCACAATTCTTCTCTCCTCCACACCTCCCAGTAAGCTCTGTCACACACCTCCCGACTCCAGCTCTCTTACTGGATCTTTAGCAGTCCTTTATATAGTTGTTTACCCGGAAGTGGTTCTACTCTTCCATACATGTGAATTGCCAGCACTTCCGGGTCAGATGGAGAATCCCAATTCTTTAATCAGCCCAGAAGTACTTTGGGGCTTCCATCCTCATGACTTCCTAGTACTCCCAGGCTGCAAGGAAAGCATGACTCCCCAGGTCCTTTTACAGCTGCCCCCTGGTGGCACCCACGGCACCCAGCAGGGCTGAGAAACCGAACTCCAAGTCCTAGGATGCCCTGTGGGAATCCGGGGCACTGCTACAATCCAGGGGAGCTGCCATCTAGCGTTTTGGGGGAGGCAGTGTCCTGGAAAAGCTGCCTTCAATCCTTTGGGCATCACAGTAGATACAATTAAACAACTCAGTTTACAATACACATCACCATTACAACATTACTTTTAGTAGTAGTGAAAAATACATTCACCCAGCCATAAGGGATGCACATACCAGTGTTTTTCTTCATGTTAATCCCAAGCCCGGATAAATGGAGAGGATTACGTCAGGAAGGGCACCCAGTGTAAAATTTTGCCAGATCAATATGCGGACAAAAACACAGAAAGATGATCCACTGTGGCAACCCCTAACGGGAGCAGCCGAAAGAAGAAGAAGAAGCAGTGACAAATACATTGCACAAAATGGAAATATATAGAACACAATATGGTAAAGTAGAACTACACTCCCTCCCACTAACACATCAAGGATGTCCTTATAAAGTAAACACAAAATAAACGTAATTTAGATTGATTAGATGAGTTTAGAAATTAGGAAAAGCCAGAGATGTGTCAGAGACGGCGATAAGCCATAGTGACTGCAGTAGGAAAGACTCCTGATGTGTCCACTAGTTTTTGCCTTTAATGACTGGAAGTGTTTCCTTTATGATGATAACTGAAATAGAAGTGCCAGGTGAGTGTCATCTGTGATTTTATTACCAGCAAGTTTCCTGACTTGTGAGGTGTACAGGGTCTCAGTGGAGTCCAGTTTCAGGCCTACTGTCTTTTCTGCTGTCTGAATAACACACCGCAGTTTGTTTCTATTTCGAGTGAGCAGATGCATTGCCATATCAGACTTATGGAAAAGTGAGCATGCTTTCAATAACAGCTGTACAAAACTGTACCAGTGTTGATTGGGACAAATTAAACTTTTTAAGTTGATGGAGAAAAAACATCCACTTCTGATCTTTTTTGGTAAGAACAGTTGCAGTGTCTTCCACAATGTCCTGGACAAAGGCACATTTTTCCTTGATTTCCCCGTCTGCTCCACAGTATAAATTACCAATCAAAACAATTCAGTCCCGATTAAAGTGCACATTGCAGACTGTCATTTTAGGATACAGCAGGTTGGATAATGGATGGATGGCTGCATACATTTTGGTCACATCGTGTAGAAATTCCAACACTTTTTCCACATGGTCCCCGCATTTCAGGTCACCATAATGTTTGGGACACAGCAAAGGCAGGTGTATTAAACTCGTGATATTTAGGATTTTGTCGAATAACCCTCGCATGCAATGACTGCTTGACGTCTGCGATTCATAGACATCACCAGGCGCTGAGGATCATCTCATTTTATTAAAATTTTATATATTTACAGACTAGCCACGGTTCCTGTCGTGGACTGGTAACAGAATATTTAAGAAATATTTGCTATGTCTTGCCCTACGTGGACCTGAATGACTCTTAACCAGTGATTTCTTTCTCAAGCCCGTTCCCATAAAGACTGCTTTTCAGACTCTGTCATTATTTTTAAGGCATTTTTGTCACCTCCTGTCCAGTTTTATACTTGCCGTCTTTGAAGGTGTCTCTCTCAGTGTGCCTCACATGCCTTTTCCCCTCCTAATGCGTCTCACACTCGCATTTCCTCTTTTGTGGCATCACCAAAGCCAAACTGACCAATGAGATTGCTCAGAGGAATTGGTATTCTAGTATATAAGTAGATAGATGTCACTTATTGAATATTTTTTGGTGACTTGTTAAAGACTGGGTAATGTGGGCATAGCCAGGACAGTATACATGAATTGCTACTGAGAATCAGCTGCCCTGGCACATGCTAGTCTGAGACTTCAGTCAAGGATGGTGTTAGACTTTGGTTTCTCAGCTTATTCCTGTTCACTGTGCTCCACGTGGCAATGCCATCTTTTATTTTTTTTAAGCTTGAACACCAGGCTCTGCTGCGTCTTGCTGAGTGACGGCATGCTTTATGAATGGTTGCTTTGTAAAGGTGAAATAATCCAAATGAATGGTGTCCTGAGTGATGGGTATTTTCCATGCAATGCTGTGCAGGTCACACCTGCTAGTTGCAAAAGCATCATTTGTGGCCATCCATGGTTCATTGATTGTATGCTTCCTTATCTGAATTGTGTTCTAGAGATAATTAGGCTTGGTCTATTCAGTGCATGGGTGGCAAGGTGCCAAAGCGAGCAGAAATGCTTTATCATAAAGCAATGGGTCCTGAGTTTGAATGTGAACAGATACAGCAATGGAGGTTGTTTGTTGTTTTTGTGTTTGAATTGATATCCTGTCATAGGTTACATGCAATGTTTCCATGTCAAGTGGCATAGCACCCGTGTATGTGTTATGTAATGGTATGGTTATCATATCCAGGGCAGCAGCCATACCACATGCACTTCAAAACAGGTCATCCACCTAAGCTCAGCAAAGTCGGGCCCAGCCAGTACTTGTATTGGAGGCCATCTAGGAGAAGCTTAGGTTGCTGCTGGAAGAGGTCTTGGTTAGGCCATCAGGGGGCGCTTACCCTGCGATCTGAATGTGGAGCCCAATGCTCCGGTACAGTGACGGGGAACACAGTACTGTAAAAATGGCACCTTCCTTTGGGTGAGTTGTAAAACCGAGATCCTGACTCTCTGAGGTCATAAAAGATCCCTGGGCATCCCACCATAGCCTAGTCATTCTGGACCCCTAATCATCTCCTGTCTCTAATTGGCTATCTCCTTCACCACATAACAGCTAATGTGTGGAGAGCATACTGCCGCAATAATGGCTGCTGCTACATAATATAGGTGGGTACTAAATATTGTTAGTGATTGAACTGGCTCCCCTCTCACCATGAAAAGATATATAAATGTAAAGAATTATTATTATTATTATTATTTTGCAAGCATTACTACTTATCTCCCCAGCATGGTCCCCTGCTTTATAGGTAATTGTACATTTGTAGGTGTTTTTAACCATTATAGTTATTTATTAACATAACATTCTCAATCCTGCTTAATCCAATTCAGGGTGTTGGGGGACTGGAGCCTTTATCAACACTGCTGAGTATAAGGCAGGAACCCACCATGGACAGGCCATCAGTCCATCGCAGTCATCATGAATTATTTGTCATTTAATTTCTGGTAAGTTACTTTTTAAATGTATTTCATAGAATTTAAGGATTATGAAAAAGAAGACATTGCATTTATATAGTGCTTTTCAGGGCACTCAAAGTGCTTTACATTTTAAGAGGAGAGCCACTTCATCCTCCACCAATATGCAGGATCCACCTGGGTGAGACAACATCAGCCATTTTGCGCCAGTCTGATCAGCACAGTGGCAGAGGTGTGTGAATGGTAGTTGCCAGTTTGGAACAGGGGATGATTAGGGGCCAGACTGACCAGGCTGTGATGGCCAGTTTAGACAGGTCATCAAGGTTCCTTAATGTACTCTTTACAAAAGATACCCAGGGATCTTTCATGAGAACAGAGAGTCCGTACCTCATCCGAAGGACCATGCCATTTTTGTAACACAGTGTCCCCCGTCACTGCACTGGGGCATTGGAATCTACACACAGACCACAGGATAAGCACCCCCTGCTGGCCTATCCCAGCAGCAACCTAAGCATTTCCATAGATGGCTGCCAATGCAAGTGCTGGCTGGGCCCGAATATGCTTAGCTTTAAGAGGATGACCCAATCTGAAATGCAAGTGGTATGGCTGCTGTTTTACAATAAGAAATTACAGTGAGAAAAGTACAGAATAGAATAGCATATCTTATTTAAACCATATCAGATATCCCACTAGCCATCTAGTGAGCAAGTAAAGAAAGAAGACTTCATCTTATGCTAAAACTCAGGTGCCCAAAAGCTTAGTAATGGTTCTGCAAACTCAAATCATTCATGGAGAGCTTCTCAAATTATAAAGACATTTTGGAATCTGATTTTGTTTTCTTGTTGTTAATAAAATTGGCTTTTTGTATCCCACTATAGTATGGAGCCTTGCATTTCAGAAAGTTAAATTGGCGAGCTAACAGTGCAGTCACAACAGATTGTTCATTAAGCGATAATGATGTCCAATGGAACATGTTGGATACTCTCTAACAATTCTTCCTAAAGAGAGCTGTTAGTATTGTGAATTATTATGATTCAAACATTGATAAATAAACAAAGATGTTATTCTTGTAAAGTCTGAGTAGGTGGCATTCCCAAAATGTCTGAGCCAGTGAAGCAGGTGCCCAGCAACATTGCTCACAATCAGGGCTGTCATGAGGAAAGCATAATAATATTATAATAAAAATAGAAATAAAAAATAGTAATACTTTAGAACTTACGAAAGGGTGAAATTAGTAGTGATAAAATCTCAGAAACAGACTGGTCAGCTAGCCCGGGGCAATACAGGTAGGCTGAGATGAAAGAATTTTAACGGGCTGCCATGGCCTGGAATGGAAGGGATAAGTAAAATTTATGATACCCCTAGCTTGGGCTAGAAAGGCGTTGGGACTGGAGGACTGATGCTGCGTTACATTTACTTCAGAAGTCGGATGTGGGAGCTGGGAATGGCAGCACACCCAAGGTAACTGCATTCAAATAAAAACATTTGGGAAACCAATATGGATTTAGCCAGTAAAACCTTTGTTGAGCTTGCTTCACTGGATTAAATTGCAGCTGATAACAACACATTACACAGTATTTTGCATATCCAAACATCATAGCAGTATGTCCACAGATAGTGTGTACAAACGATTTAATGAGGCACACTTTCATTAAAGTTTGCAGTGTGAGTCGCCATTTTGGATTAACGCCATGACCTGAAGTCACACAAACTTGGACTTGACAGAACAGTTACAAGTTTCCAAGTTGGAAATCCAACTTAAGGGGGCTTTTCAGTTTAAAAATGCTGAATAGGAACTTGGAAATTCCAACTTCCTGTTTCAAATGGAATGCAGCATGAGTTGTGGCTGAATAGGATTGGTATGAAGTAGGGAGGGAGGGATTCGGCTTATACTATTGGGTTGAATGGTACATCAAGTATGTTGGACAAAGATATAGACAGAGACAAAAAAAGAAGCTCAGTCTCTGTGCCATTTCCATTTGTCTGTGGAAGGGAAGACCACATCTCTCAGCAGCCATATATAAAGGCCATGCAGGAGCAAAAAGCAACAAAGAGAGCCACCTGGTAATCTAAACAAGATGAACTGATTATTATCCTGGTTGTATCTCTATTTTTTTATTAACACTCACATTTAAACTTTGTTTATTATTCGGGGCATATAATACATGAATAAATGTGCAACGTTTCTCCTACCTGTTCTGGTACTCCATCTAATTGCATGTTGTTACAGATGTAAAAGGAAAAGGGAAGCATTGGACAACAGCAGCAGTTAATCCTGACAGTGCGGTAAGAGTGTGGGATTTGGGGACATTTTGGCCAGGTCTACGTAATAAAGAGTATATAGAGGGGGATAGGGTTATCCTGGGACCCTACCACGACAAAACAGGGTCTTCACTAGAGTACTCTTTGAATACTCTGACCTCAGGAAGATGTGTGTGCAATGTACAGTTCTGAGTGGAACTAGGCCATGTTTCATATAAAGTGAGTGTGTTGTATTGAAGGTTGGACTTTTATTCAATATGTGAAAACCTAATAAAGTGTTTTCATCTGTTATGACATGTATGATCCTATTAACAGTATCTTTGGCAAAAGAGCTAACAACAGAGAGCATCAGAAAGTCCTTGTTTGTGGCATCACTGACAGAGCAGAACTACCAAGTTAACTGGCACACATACACACACATATATTTCTTAACAAAACATCTGTCAGTCAATCAATTTATATAGTGCCTTTCACAACTATCTATCTATCTATCTATCTATCTATCTATCTATCTATCTATCTATCATATAGTGCCTTTCCTATATATCTGTCTATCTATTCTATAGTGCCTTCTATTCATCTATTATATAGTGCCGTTTACAGCTATCTATCTGTCTAGCAGCACCAGTGTATAAAGTTTTAAGGATTGCTGGGGAGACCCTAGATTTCCCCAGTTGCTACAGATGGTACAGATGCTGCCTCGTCTCTTTGACCTGAGCTTGGATATACTGAGTCCATGTCAGGTCTACAGATATATGAAGTTCAAGGTACCTGCAGACGATCACCCCTTTCACTGTAGCCCTATTGACGTGGATGGGTGTGAAGGACTGTTGTTTCTTCCTCCTGAAATCCACATATATCCAGATAGTCAGTTGATGAATATTTGCCAGGCAAAATGATGCCAGGTTCCCTACCATCTTCACACAGAGTGTCTCATCTTTGTTAGAGATGAGCAGAGCTGGTCCTAGGCATAGCCCAAGTAGGCAGTGGCCTAGAGGAGCCATGCTTTGAGGGGCGCCACAATGTCATTTCAGATGGATTTGTGAATGAGCCACCAAGGAGCGGCACTCCCACCCATTTACTGAATATGCAATCGTAAGGGCACCATTTCTCAATGGGGAGCCCTCCTCTGCACATTGATTTTATACGTGAGCATGGGAGTGGTGATCATCATGGTGGAAAGCACTTGTTGATTTTATATGTGGTTGCAGCGCTGCTGATCTTCAGGGGGAGAGCATCATTGATTTCATATGTGATCTTGGGTGTGCTGATCGCCAAGGGGAGAATTTGCAACCAATTCTGAATAGGGGTGCAATGTACCCTTGAGCCGGCCCTGTAAATGAGACCTGTTACTACCATGTCATCAGCAAACCTTACAATGGAGTTGGTGTTGTGTATGGTCATGTAATCATAAATGTGAAGGGAAAACAGCAGGAAGCTCAGAACACATCCTGGAGGGGCTGCTGTTTTGAGGACAACATTGTTGGAGACACAGCATCCCACTCTCACTACCTGTGAGGAAATCCAACAAACATTCACAGAGGCATGTTTTCACTCCCAACTACATTATCTGGTGAACTGTCTGTGCGGAACTAAGTCTAGATGACCAGGGAGGTGAGGAAAACAAAGGCAATCAGCTGGCGAGATGCCGGAGGAAATTAATCTTTAGGAGCTCAAAAGACTACCCAACCCCTGTTAAGTATTCTATAAAACATAAATGTAATAAAGGAAGTCATTATTGTTATGAGGCACTTCTCTAGAAGATTAGTTGCAGTGGGTCTTATCACATTTCCTTGCAGCATTACTGGTGGGTACGAGCACTTTGATCAGGCACACCACCGCAGAAAAGTGGAAAGGAAAACAGAATAGTAGAGAATAATAAAGAGTGCAGATTTTCTAAGCATGAGATAGTACAGGACTTACTTAAGCACTTAGTACTTAATCTACAACAAATGCCACAGAAAATAAATTATTAAAAGACCAAATTGAAAAAATCGGGAGTGGTCTCCACTAGACTTTCTCATATACTCAGATATGGGGATGGATATTTGAGGAGTAAACTGCCAGACAATGATTATATTTTTATATTATGTACATTAAGGAACCATCAACAACAAATCAAATCTCTGTATGTCTGTCCGCTTTTCACAAGATACTATAACTACTTAACAGATTTAGATCTGTTTTATTTCTATAATTTGATTGAACATTCCGGTTGATTCTGCGACTTTTCTCATTCTATGTATGATAGTTCGCTTGCAGTACCAATTTATTTGCGCATATCTGAGAGACACACAGCAAGCTGAGGGGAGGGGAGCGGGGCCCTCCTCACTCACGCGCCAGCTTCGGGGCGTTCCTTACCTCCGCTTAGCTAGTGAACAAAAGAACTATTTAACGAATTTAGATCAGGTTTTTTTCTATAATTTGCTTGAACATTCCGGTTCGCTTGCAGGAGCAATATATTTGCGCTAATCCAAAACAGAGGCTGTGGGCCGAGAGGAGGGAGAAGAGTGGTGTCAGGAGTAGGGAGCCAGGCAGGGCCCTCCTGACTGTCCTGTCTCACTACTACACAGGCGGAGCCGCAGGGGATGTCTAGTTAATAATATATAGAACAATTATTATCAAAGTAAAGATGAATAAATTAGACTCTGCAGCTGCATGAATAAAAAAGTACCACTTCCAGTTAACAGAAACAGCTCAAAACTTACATTTTGTACAGTGGCAGGCGGCCGGGTCCCATGTCCGGCTGGGACGCCCCTTCTACATACTGTATGTTGCAGGGGAGCATCCATGGGCTCCTCAGTACCTCCCCCGGGACGCTTGGTGGCAGCCTCCCTAGCAGACGATGGTGTCTCAGTTTCCCGCAGAGCTCCATGGGAGATGGAGTTCTCCACAGCCCTGTTGGGATCTGGGGTGGCCGCCAGGGGGTGCTGCATGGGTCCCTGAGCTGGTCTGGACAACTCTACAGCCCCGCCCGGAAGTGCAATCAGAAACAGGTGATCAAGCACCTGCAGCACTTCCAGGTGGGCTATAAAAAGGGCCAGCAACCACCACTCTGGGCCAGAATTGGGAGGAAGAGGATGAGGTTGCCAGGGAGGAGTGGTGGCTCAAGAAGGTAGTGCTTTTGTGCGTTTAAGTTCTTACTGGGACTGTGTTATGCCTGTGGGGTTTACAGGGAAGACGTGCCCCGCAGGTGAAGAAAAATAAAGTTTTTGTGATTTTACACGTGCCTCAGTGTCAGTCTGTGCCGGGTCGGGCGCTATACAGCGTCCAGTTCACAGTACCTAATACTTGTATGCAAAATTTTGTTGACCTAACTGAAAGCGTACTCGAGTTGTGTGTTTACATACACATGCACACACACACACACATTATTATAAAAATAGTATTTTCAGACTTCAGGAAATCTAAAACATCGAGATTCATCAAAATCTCGAGATCAAATTTTTGGACTATTCTGAGACTTTCCATATACTTCGTATACGAGAAAGTAAAAAGTGGGTTTTTAGACGTTCCTTGAAACATTGGGTAGAGTGGTGGCTCTGAGGCTAGTGATCTGTGCTGACAATCAGAAGGTTGCTGGTTCAAATCCTGTAAATGCCAGAAGTGACTCTACTCCATTGTGTCCTTGAGTAAGGGCCTTAATCTTCAATTGCTTCATCCTGGGTATGATGTTAATCTGCATCCAGCCCTTTAAGCAGATCCTCCACCTTACAGGGGAAAACTTGAGGGTTGGTGCAGAACTGGCACTCCAGCCACCATAAAGGTGTCACCCGCTGCAATCACTTCCTAATCCAGGTGGTTCGTCGTGCAGTGGGTGCAGCAACGCACTGTATCAGCACAAACTGCCAACCTCTTTGAAATGTTCCACGGTATTAGTCCAGTGTATCTTAATCAGTAAAGCATTCCAGATTTTGGTCCATCAGAGCAAAGGTCTGACTCACCAGCTTGCGTGTGCACAAAAAGAGGCTCGAAATGTGCATATGCAACTTCCCATGAAAACATCAGGATTTATAAAAGAAAACTTGACAGGGGAACATGTGTATATTTACAACAACTCTGAACCATGTGTATGCAACATTTTGGAGGAACTGGGAAATGACAACACCCTCAATCAAGCAGGAAAATGCAGTCAAACCACCTAAATGACAACTTACTGTATATGCATTATTATAATATAATTATAATTTTCAGGATGATATAAATGATATGGATAGGAACATACATAACAATATGGTGAAGTTTGTAGATAATGCCAAACTAAGTGGATTGGCAGATAATCGAGAATCTGATGAATCATAACAGAGGAACTGGGACAGCAGACAGGCTTGGGCAGATTTGTGGCTGATGAACTTTAATGTCAGTAAATGTGAAGTATTACAGGTTGGAAGTAAAAATGTCTGCAGTGGGGCTGGCTCCCTGCCCGGGGATTTGTTCCTGCCTTGCGCCATGTGTTGGCTGGGATTGGCTACAGCAGACCCCCCGTGACCCTGTAGTTAAGATATAGCAGGTTGGATAATGGATGGATGGATGGAAGTAAAAATGTGAGGTTTAAATCCTCAATGGGAGGCCTGAAAATTAAAAATACACCTTATGAGAAGGATATAGGAGTCATAGTGGACTCGACGCTATCTCCCTCCAGACAGTGTTCAGAAGCCATTAAGAAGGCTAACAGAATGTCAGGTTATACACTCACCTAAAGGATTATTAGGAACACCATACTAATACAGAGTTTGACCCCCTTTCGCCTTCAGAACTGCCTTAATTCTACGTGGCATTGATTCAACAAGGTGCTGAAAGCATTCTTTAGAAATGTTGGCCCATATTGATAGGATAGCATCTTGCAGTTGATGGAGATTTGTGGGATGCACATCCAGGGCACGAAGCTCCCATTCCACCATATCCCAAAAATGCTCTATTGGGTTGAGATCTGGTGACTGTGGGGGCCATTTTAGTACAGTGAACTCATTGTCATGTTCAAGGAACCAATTTGAAATGATTCGAGCTTTGTGACATGGTGCATTATCCTGCTGGAAGTAGCCATCAGAGGATGGTTACATGGTGGTCATGAAGGGATGGACATGGTCAGAAACAATGCTCAGGTAGCCCGTGGCATTTAAACGATGCCCAATTGGCACTAAGGGGCCTAAAGTGTGCCAAGAAAACATCCCCCACACCATTACACCACCACCACCAGCCTGCACAGTGGTAACAAGGCATGATGGATCCATGTTCTCATTCTGTTTACGCCAAATTCTGACTCTACCATTTGAATGTCTCAACAGAAATCGAGACTCATCAGACCAGGCAACATTTTTCCAGTCTTCAACTGTCCAATTTTGGTGAGCTCATGCAAATTGTAGAATCTTTTTCCTATTTGTAGTGGAGATGAGTGGTACCCGATGGGGTCTTCTGCTGTTGTAGCCCATCCGCCTCAAGGTTGTGCGTGTTGTGGCTTCACAAATGCTTTGCTGCATACCTCGGTTGTAACGAGTGGTTATTTCAGTCAAAGTTGCTCTTCTATCAGCTTGAATCAGTCGGCCCATTCTCCTCTGACCTCTAGCATCAACAAGGCAGGACTGCCACATACTGAATGTTTTTCCCTTTTCACACCATTCTTTGTAAACCCTAGAAATGGTTGTGCGTGAAAATCCCAGTAACTGAGCAGATTGTGAAATACTCAGACCGGCCCGTCTGGCACCAACAACCATGCCACGCTCAAAATTGCTTAAATCACCTTTCTTTCCCATTCTGACATTCAGTTTGGAGTTCAGGAGATTGTCTTGACCAGGACCACACCCCTAAATGCATTGAAGCAACTGCCATGTGATTGGTTGATTAGATAATTGCATTAATGAGAAATTGAACAGGTGTTCCTAATAATCCTTTAGGTGAGTATATAGCGCCTTAATGTGTGGAGTACAAATCACAGGAGGTTCTGCTCAAGCTTTATAACACACTTGTGAGACCTCATCTGGAGTCCTGGGTGCAGTTTTGGTCTCCAGTCTACAAAAAGGACATAGCAGCACAAGAAAAGATCCAGAGAAGAGCGACTAGCCTGATTCAGCGCTACAGGGGATGAGTTATGAGGAGAGATTAAAAGAGCTGAGTGTTAAGGAGATTAAGAGGAGACCTGACGGAAGTGTTTAAAATTATGACAGGAAGTAGATCGAAACGGTGACTTTAAAATGAGTTCATCAAGAACACGGGGATACAGTTGGAAACTTGTTTAGGGTGAATTTTGCACAAACATTAGGAAGATTGTTTTCACACTGAGAACCACAGACACTTGAAATAAGTGACCAAGTAGTGTGATGGATAGTAGGATTTTCAAAATGCAACTTGATGTTATTTTGGAAGAATTGCTGTAAGTGGACAGGACTGGTGAGCTTTGTTGAGCTGAATGGCCTGTTCTCATCTAGATTGTTCTGATGTTCTAATAACAGCTCGGTGAAACTGATTATTGTACAATAATTTATTTCACAGAGCCATTATTATAATGTGTATTAACGGGACAACTATACAGTATTAAACCTCACAAGTGTGAATATGAACTACAGAAGCATGCATCGCTTCATCAAACCCTGAACCTTGTTGGTATATCTGGACTGCATAACAGAAGAGCAATCAAGAACATTCTTGATGCGGCTGCAAAGGCTCCTAGATGGCTTTGGAACAAGTGGGCTTAATCTTGGTGTAGCATCAAGCAGGGGCTTGATGGACTGAATGGTCGGCTATCATTAGTCAAATTTCTAACTTTAAAAAGCAACTTTTATTTTTTTTAAACGCCTTTTAGAGTAATGACCTTCTCAAAGTAATGCATGAAACCTGGAATCAGCCTAGTCGCTCTTCTCTGGACTTTTTCTAGTGCTGCTATGTCCGTTTTGTAGCCTGGAGACCAAAACTGCACTCAGTATTCCAGGACCTAAAAAAGAGATTAGCAAGCTGGGGGGAACTCCTTCAGTAAAATGCTAGAATGGTTTGATTTAAATATTTTGTCATTGTGATGAAATTGATGCAGTTATGAAGGCAAATGACCGGCACTCATTTTTTATTCATTCAACTGGAGAGGCTGGTAAAGGCCGTCAGTTCTGCTGTTGTCTGTTGAGCTTAGAGCTGAGCGAGCCTGGCATCTGAAATGATGGAGACAGAGGTGTGAAAATGGAATATGGGGCGAGAGATGTCCATTTGCTCTTCTGCATGTGTTTGATGCTTGTTGCCATGGCTACCCCGGCTGCTAACATGCCTGGCATTTTAAGTATCTTCTTTGCAGTACTGCAGCTCTGGCTGTTTCTTAAGCAAGTGGACAGTGTGGTCGACGGAGTGAGACCTAAACCACAAGGCTGCAGATTTAAATCTGCCTCCGAGTAGAACAGTATAGATAACTTTCTCAAACATGTCTAATCCAATGCAGGGGCACAAGGAGCTGGGGGATATCACGTCCAAGACTGGACACCCACATAGGATCATTTTAGACACAGTAATTACCCTTGTACACATCTTTGGGCTGAATGGCCGGATAACAACCAATGGGTAGAATGTGCAGACACTACACAGACAGCAGCTAGGCATGGGATTTTAAGCCAAGAGTTTGGATACAGGAAGCTGAAGCACTAACAACACAACTACCATGCTAGATCAGACAAATCAGATTGTATACTGTGAAAGGCACCATATAAAAAAAGGATTGACGGACCAAGACACTCGTGCATCCTGTGTATCATAAAGGAAGGTAGTGAAGAGATGGTGGGCCTACAGGCTTTGTGTGATATTGTGCATGCTACTTGAACTGCCTGTGGTCAACACATACAACTCATAGGCAATGCATCTGGATGATATAATGATAGTCTGGTGGGGGGTTTCAAATGAAGCATGACCATACAGTGGAGTCCAAGAGTCTGAAGAACCCATCAATCTCTGTACAATTTATTGGGTTGTAGATTGAATTTTACATAAATAAATTTGATATTTTTGCCCATCATGCTGGGTATATTGGGAAAAGGATGTTAAACATAGAGCTGCCAGGCAAGAGGAAATGAGGAAGGCCTAAGAGAAGGTTTATGGATATGGTGAAAGAGGACATGCAGGTGATGGGTGTGACAGAGCGTGATGCAGAAGACAGGAAAATATGGAAGAAGATGATCTGCTGTCCCGACCCCTAACAGGAGCAGCCGAAAGAAGAAGAAGAGGATGAAGAAGTCTATACTCAATAACTCATAATGGCAAAGTTCTCTTCAGAAAAGGTCCTAAGATTACATTTTAGTTTACCCAACCTCCATTTCACAAATATATTATCTTTACTCAAGTGCAAAATTTTTTTTTTTAACATTATTGCTTGAGCACAACGGCTTCCAAGATTGTAAATTGAGCACTGTGGCTTCCAACATTGATCACGTCATATAAGTAACAAAGTCCAGAGGGTCAATACAACCAAAAGTGTTCAAGAATCAAACTTCGTTTCGGGACACATCCCTTCATTGGGGCCAGGCAACTAGAAACTAAAGACACATAATTTTCACATTTTATTAAAACATACTCTTGTGGACGCTAGGTGGCGCTGCTGTTGTCCCTTTAACCCTAACAGACAGACACTCAGGACCCAAGGTAAAAGCACTAAGAAGATATTTATGAAGATTTCTTCTTTCACAGTGCCCTTTAAGCACCACAGCCACAATAAACACAATTAAATCTATACTAATAAAAGGCAAAGCCCTCACTCACTCACTGACTGACTGACTGACTGACTGACTGACTGACTGACTCATCACTAATTCTCCAACTTCCCGTGTAGGTAGAAGGCTGAAATTTGGCAGGCTTATTCCTTACAGCTTCCTTACAAAAGTTGGGCAGGTTTCATTTCGAAATTCTACGCGTAATGGTCATAACTGGAAGCTGTTTTTCTCCATTTACTGTAATGGAGATGAGCTTGAAACCCGTGGGGGCGGAGTTTGACATCATCACGCCTCCCACGTAATCACGCAGTACGTAGAAAACCAGGAAGAGCCCCAAAAAGTGCTGAAGAAAACATGCATTATATAATTGAGAAGGCAGCGAAACAATAAGAAGCGAGCGAGTGATATATACAACCATATTCATGAGTTCTGCTACTTCGGAAACAAAGCACAGTGTAAACCAACACTTTAAATTAAGTTCATAGACAGGCTGCCGCTGGCGTTTGTAATTTAGTGCCTGCCCATATAAGGCCGTCCGTCAGCGGCAATCCAATAGCAAAATGCCACGGGTAAATTATTCACGGGTGTAGGACTGTGCTTATGGAGAGGAAGATGAGATAGTCAGGGTGGTGTTTGGCACAAACTCAGCGAAACTGCGAGAGAAAGTTTTAAGTACCGGGACTTCGGTAGCATTAGATACAGCCATGGACATAGCACGACATAGCAACAGCACAGCTGGGAAACTTCGATGCAAGAACACCGAGCGGCTCACGTGAACTGACGCAGTGCACAGACAAAAAGCAAGAGTTCCGAAGAGCGCTGAACAAAAACCGAATTACACAATTGAAAAGGCAGCAAAAAAATATGAAGCGTCTGATACATACAAGATAAGTATGTAATAAGTACAGCTACTGCAGAAACAAAGCACACGGTGGAAAAAGTGAATGTCCCGCTAAAGGAAGACAGTGTTAAAAAAAAACCCGTGCATGCAGTGTGTCAGGTCTCAGATAAAGAAGAAGACGAGCTGTTTATTGATGCAGTAAGAAACGAATCTTTTTCATAGCTTATTTAACACACTACGTCTCCGCTGCGATACGCGGGTATATATATATGTATATATATATATATATATACCCTGATCTACATACTCGAATAATGAATACTTTATTCGCAATCAATGATTGTTTTGGTAAAGCCATACTCAGTGTATTCATTAGATGAACGGTAAAAAAGTAAGAGCGAGGGGAGGGTCACTTAGTGAGGCATGCAGGCAAAACCACATTAACACGCGGGCTCGATGTACGAAAAAATATATCTTTTCAAGTTCTATTTAGTCCATATGTGTCAAACTCAAGGGCCACGGGCCACATCCGGCCCGGCGTGTAATTATATCCGGCCCGCGAGATCATTTTATATACTGTATTATTGTTATTAATGGCCCGGGTATATGAAGCGCTGGTAACACAATAAACTACAGATCCCATAATGCAGCGCTTCAGAAGCCTTACCGAACACTTACCGCGTTAATCAAGTCTAGCTTGCAAGTTATTGCGAAGCTAGCCCACACGATGCTTAAGAGAAAAGTTGATTCTGAAAATAGAGCCTTTAAAAACCGATGGGAGGCTGAGTATATGTTTACTGACATTGCCGTTAAACCCGTCTGTCTCATTTGTGGAGCTAATGTGGCTGTAATTACAGAATTTAATCTAAGACGGCACAATGAGACAAAACATCAGGGTAACCTGAAAGACCTGAATGCTATGCAGAAGATACAGAAAGCAGAAGAATTAAATAAGAATCTGACACTTCACCGGACGTTTTTACCCGTGCACAATCACAAAGTGATTTCAAGTGAAGCTGCTCTTATGGGAGACACAAATGCACCAGTGCAACTTGCCCCACTTTCCCTATTGCCAAGTAATGTTGAACCAAGTCGTCACTACGGTGTTCCCAAATACGCACTTTGCTGATAAACTGAGCGCACGGCGCGTTGGTGACTTTGAAGAACAAAAAAAGTCCGTCTACATGCGGCTCGAACCTTGTGCATGTTTGGTAGCACATATCTGTGTGAGAAGCTCTTCTCAGTGATAAAGACTAACAAAACAGCACACAGGAGTCGCCTCACTAATGAGCACCTGCAGTCCATCCTAAGAATCTCCACAACACAGAACCTCACACCAAACATAAACGAACTTGTTGCCAAAAAAAGATGCCAGGCGTCCAGCTCTAAAATGACATAAGAGCAAAGACAACTGAATGATTTGATTTGTTATTGCTGAAAGGAACACATTTTATTTATATTTCCAGGTTTTGTTATGCAGCATGTTCATATTTGAATTTGTATAATTTTGACAGCATATATTTTTATGCAGAGCAAAATCTTTTGGGATATTTAAAATCTAAGTTTATTTTTTATATAAAATTACATAAGAGTAAAGAAATTTGAATGTTTCTTCTTTTAACGTTTACTTTATTTCTAACTTGTATAATTTAGACAGCATATATTTTTATGGAGAGCAAAATATTATAAGTTGTTTAAGGTTTGAGTTGATTTATTCAGGAATAATATTCCTGACTGTTTTTGCACGTAAGAGTGGGAGTTATCCGTTTTAACAAGCAGCGTCTTGCACTCATACGAAATAGCTGTGCGTGTATATATGTAGATATGTATGTATATGTATATATATGTTTATATATGTGTGTGTGTATATATATATATGTATTTGTGTGTATATATGTGTGTGTATGTATGTACAGTATGTGTGTATGTATATGTATGTGTATATATGTAGATATATATATATGTGTATATATATGTGTATATGTATAGATATGTATATATATATGTTTATGTGTGTGTGTGTAAATATATATATATATATATTTATATATATATATATATATATATATACTGTATATATATATGACAGCAACACTCATCACTCACAACAGTGACAAAACAATTACATTGACAATCATGTTACGTTATTTTCAAAATGTTTCCTTTTCTTTTTCATTGCTTCTTTAACACACTACTTCTCCGCTGCGAAGCGCGGGTATTTTGCTAGTACACTAATAATAAACACACAATTCTCCACACCTCCCAGCAAGCTCTGTCCTACACCTCCCGACTCTGGCTCTCCTGCTGGGTGTTCCACAGTCTTTTATATAGTCCTTGACCCAGAAGTGCTTTTGCTCTTCCGTCCATGTGACCTGCCAGCACATCCTGGTCAGACGGAGACTTAGAGTTCTTTAATCAGCCTGGAAGTACTTTGGGGTTCTGTCCTCGTGATTCACTAGTACTTCCGGGCTAGGTGAGAACTTCGTCTACCACCAACTTCCCACAGCGTCCCTTGGCGGCACCCACTGTATCCAGCAGGGCTGCGTTGCCAGGCTCCATGTCCATTAGTGCCCTGCGGGAATCCGGGGCACCGCTGTGGTCCAGGGAAGCTGCAATCCAGTGTCTTGGGGGAGGTAGTGTCCTACAAGAGCTGCCTTCTCCTGTCTTTCCATCTCAGGGGCGTCCATCACACACTGAAGGAAGAATACAGTATACAATAAAACCTTACTCAGAGGTACAAGTTTTCAAAGCACTTCTCAGGCCAAGCATCTACAATTCTGATTAGCGGACCTCTCCCCTATTTGAAGGGCACTACATTGAAATTAGGTAAATCCCATACGTTGATTAAATTGGGATCTCGTAAAGGCCACAAATGAAACCCACATGGACACACGAACTCCATGCAGGGAGCACCTAAGACTTGAATCCAGGTGTTCTTGTTTCAAGACAGCAGCTCTATCACTGCAGCACCTTGCTGGCCATTATAAAGTATTGTTATATGCATAAACAGACAAAATGAAGCCAATTTATATAATAAAGGGTAGCTGTCTCAGTTTCAATGAAGTGCTCAATCATGATATCTAATATCAGAAGAGTGACTAAGTTAAACGCAGGCTAAAAAAAAAATCAAACGTGTGATGATGTCAGCTGATAATTTGGTGATGGGGGAGATTGGTCACCTCTGTTTTGTAACTGCTCTCGAACCCTAACATCTTTAAAGGCTGCCCCCCACCTCCACCCCCTTACTACAGTTCCTGGGCTCATGATTAGCTTTTCTGAGCTCCACTCCTTCCTCTTCACCTCAGTAACTGAGAGTTTGCATGGGGATAAAAGCCAGTTGCCATGGCAATACACTGCTTTCCATGGCAGCACAAACTCAAGTCGTGTTTGGAAAACAGATAAATCCCATTTTTCATTCCATCACTTGCCGGCCACATTTTTGTTTTTTTTTTCTTTTTAACAAAGTTACATTTTCTGTTATTTCATTATTATTAACAGACCCCCGCAGCTGCTTATTAAGCACATGGATGGCTTCTGTCAGCTCCCTAGGTGTGAACGTGATCTGTTTTTTTTTTTTTTTTTCTCTTCTCTAGAAGAGCGATGCCATTGGTGTTAAAATTGGCTCCAGCTGAATTCCTTACACTCAGTCAATGGAGATGACTCATCACTCCCCCGTGAATGGTGCGTCCATCCGCTGGCTGATGTAAAACCTTCGTCACACCTGTCTGACCAGTACGGCTGCTGAATGCAAGTAGACCCTGACGGCCTGGGTGGCTGTCTCTGGGTGATCATGTTTTAACGTCAAGTCAAAAACAGGAGCATATCTCACAGACTGGGTTTTTTTTTAACACGTTTCAGCATGACAACTCTTTGAAACAGGATTATTAGACAATGCTTATTTTTTAAAGTTAATTGGTAATTCTGTATGGGCTCTGTGTGGTTGTGTACATGTAGGTGTGTGAATGGGAGTCTGCCCACAACTAGTGCCCTGTCCACCGAGACCCTGAACTGGATTTAGTGAGTTTGAGGATATTCTGCTGCATGTATAGTTATACAGGGTGCAACAGAAATAACTCCCACATTTCGAAAAATCACTGTGGGGTCCCCAAAGCAGGTAGAGTGGTGCGGTCCATTCCGTTAGGTACGGTACATAATAAAGTTTTCAGTCGTCACCATGCCGTGGTTGGGTGAGCATCGAGGCTTTGTAGTGGAGGCTTTTTTCAAAAATGACGAATCTGTAGCTGCGACGCAGAGGGTGTTTCACATGCGGTTCGGTTTACGTGCTAATGAAAGTGTTCCAGACCGGAAAACGATTTTGCTGTGGGTTCAAAGAGTAAGGGCAACAGGAGGTTTTCAAACATTGTCCTTGGTCCTTGGACCAACTAAAGGTGGCTATTGAAGAAGAAATTGAAGGAATTTCGCCCAACATGCTAGTGAGAGTGAGGGAAAACTTCCAAGAACGGCTCCAAATGTGTATCAGCTGTCAAGGCCACCATTTGGACGATATAATTTTTAAAACTTAAAGTAAAAAAACTTTTTTATATCTACATTTGGGAAATAAAAAGTTTTTGGTGATACCTCGTAGCATTTTTTTTCAATCCCCCTGTGAAGTTTGGGAGTCATTTCTGCCGCACCCTGTACCTATCTGTATATACAACTGAATGTCTGTCTATCTGTCTGCTATACAATCCAACACCCTTTGACCAATCAGTTCCAAATTTTGCATCGTTACTCTCTATGACCATGCGGACAAGACAGACCACCCCTCCCAAGGTCTCCTTGTCCCACTTCCATCTGGGAGAAGGTGCTGTAGCATCCAAACCTGTTCTGCTAGGTACTAAAACGGCTTCAACTCCTTAGCACGCCACACTCTGAACTCTGTGCTGCCCATCTGCACTCAGATCTGTCCCTAGTGGTGAATTTAAATGCAGTACATTTGTTACACTTGTCACTACTGTTGTTTTTTATTATTACTAGGGGGCTCTGCCCCCTGCTCGCTTTGCTCGCCCACCTCCGTGTTTGGTTTACCGGATATACAATTTAAAGAGATTGTTACTTTCATGGGAATTGTTACATATGCATTATTTACACTTTTACTTTAAAAACTTTGTAAAAACAATACTTGTCCTTTATTTCCGGCCCCGTGCTTGGTTACATCTCTTTCTCGCCAGACGTATAATGCTGCTCGTGTTGTGAAGGTGGGGAAGGCTGAACGCACACTAGGGATATGAGGTCGGATCATCTGCTGTCTTTTTGCTGCTTGCGAGCTGCCTGTTCTGCTTGTCGCATGTCGTTGTTTTAAGAGCTGGGAGCACATGATGCTTGTCTGCCAAAAGCAATCCAACAACTACAGGGTTAGATGTCTGTGGACTTGTTTTAAATGATGGCTCACTGCCTTGTCTCACGTGAGGTTGTAAAAACAATACTTGTCCTTTATTTCCGGCCCTGGGCGTGGTTAAATCTCTTCCTTGCAGGATGTATAACGCTGCTGGCGTTGTGTTGGGGAGGGGGGCAGCTGCTGCTGCGCTACCCTTCGATCATTTTAAAGCTTGTACAGCCATTGTCCTTTTTGCTACTCTGTGTCTCTGCTGCTCACGTTGTGATCGCTTCTCTGTGATCATAAATATACACCTGACCGAATTGTGTTTTCTTTGAAATTAAACTTGTCGTTGTTTTAACTGTTGCAGGACCACAGATTCTCATAGTGTATGTTCCATTTTTGTGTAAATCTGCATTTTATGCATTGAATGATGCGAATGCGAAAAGACTTTGTTTTCCGCTATTTGCCTTTTATTTCTGACCTCGCTTTGTCCTGCTATTTTTTCAATTACACCTGGTCCTGGTGATTAATTTCCTTTTGTTTGCGCTAATGCGATCTTTTATTCGTCAATGTTTCATTTATAACGTATTGTCCTTTATACTCTTTATATGCACTGAGACCCCTGTATCTCTGTGTGCTGCATGCCTTTCCACCACCGATTTTTTTTGCCCATTCTCTTTCGTCTCGCGGTTCTTTTATTTGTCTTCCATTATCTTAACGTGCAGATCATGTATTGTCACCTAGTCATTCATTCCACAGGATTTTTTTTTATAATAGAGAGATAAGTTGGACGGGTTGGGAGACAAAGTCAGAGAGGCGAGATTGCGTTGGTTTGGACATGTGCAGAGGAGAAATGAGGGGTATATTGGGAGAAGGGTACTAAAGATAGAGCTGCCAGGTAAGAGAAAAAGTGGAAGGCCGAAGAGAAGGTTTATGGATGTGGTGAGAGAGGACATGCAGGTAATGGGTGTAACAGAACAAGATGCAGAAGACAGAAAGATATGGAAGAAGATGATCCGCTGTGGCGACCCCTAACAGGAGCAGCTGAAAGAAGAAGAAGAAGAAGATTAGTTTTACTGGTATTATTTATTAAGCACTAGCCGTCTCCCACGGCTCTGCCCACGTAGTAGTGAAACAGGACAGTGAGATGGGCCTTGCCTGGCTCCCCCTTCCCCTGGGCCCGAATCCTCTGTCTTGGATTAGCGCAAATATATCGCTCCTGCAAGCGAGCTATGATACATAGCGCAATGAGAGAAGTTGCAAAATCAACCAAGATGTTCAAGCAAATTATAGAAAAAATCCCGATCTAAATCCATTAAGTAGTTCTCTTGTTTGCCAGCTAAGCAGAGGTAAGGTATGCCCCAAGGCTGGCATGTGAGTAAGGAGGGCCCTGCCCCCCTCCCCTCATCCCACTGCATGTCTCTCAGATTCGCGCAAATAAATCAGTACCACAAATGAACTATGATACATCAACCAGAATGTTCAAGCAAATTATAGAAAAAACCTGATCTAAATCCGTTAAGTAGTTCTCTCCTGAAAAGCGGACAGACATACAGACAGATAGACGTTGGAATTTATATGTAGAGATTTTTTTATTACTATCTATTTCAAATTATAGCTATCTATTCATTTACCTATTATTTATTTACCTGTTATAGTTTATTTATCTTTACCTGTCTTGAACTTGTCCTCTGTTGATATTTATGTTGCACCACGGTCCTGGAGAACATTACTTTGTGCCACCTGTGCCACATAGTATCACGACAAAGCCCCTTGAGGTGATTTGACTTTGGAACCCAAAATCTTGACCCTGGGGATCCCTGTGTTTTTTTTTTTTGTTTTGTTTTGTTTTTTTCCTGTGTGCTATAATATGCACACCAGTGCCACCTGCTGGCTCAGAGCAAGTGAAACAACCAAACCAACTGAAACCAGACCAGCAGACAAAATGACCAGAGCTTACCTTAATTGTTGGGACCGGATTTTCACTGGCAATCAGAAGGTTACTTGTTCAAGTCCCATAAACGCCTAAAGTGACTGTACTTCGCTGGGCCCTTGAGCAAGGCCCTTAACCTGCAATTGCTCTGGCCTGGGTATGACGTTAATCTGCATCTAGCCCTGCATGTAGGCCCTCTAACCTTCAGGGGAAAAAAATGGGGATTGGTGGCACAATTGGCTCTCCGTCCACCATAAAAACCTCACACTGGTTCCATTCCATCTGAACTTGTGTGGTGTTGAGGTGTCACCTGTTGCACGGCTGCACTCGGGTCCCAATCTGGGATCCAGAGCTGGTTCATCATGTGGTGGGTGCGGCAATGCGCCGTATCAGCGTATGCTCCTAACCTCTCCTCTCTTACCTTACTCGGGCAACACTGTCTGCTGCTTCTGTCTACTGTAATATAAAAAGAAGTATTGTGTGCCTTTACATAGGAGAAAATCAGTGCAGCTGAGTGAGTGCAGTGCAACACAAAGGAGAACTGAAGGGTTGTTGTGTAACTCCTGCATTATCGGCCATTCTTCATAATTTAAGCACTACAAACTGTCTACCTTGAACTAAGAAGATGAGTCAGCCATAATAGTATTTGTGGTTTCATCCCAGCAAGGAGCTAACACAATTCTGGAATATAAATTGGACCCAAAATTCTTGACTCTCAAGAGCAGAGACATTGATAGAGGAGCATTGTGGATGACAGATAGGACAGCTAGCAATAGCGACAGGGTCACCATTTAAAAAACACAGACACCTTTGCTTTATTTCCCTAACCCAATAAAAGGTGTCATTTTGCTTGACTGCTCATTGCATCCACAATGGCTAGCACGGTACAACACCCAACTACCACTTAACCCATTCTATAAATGGTCTTCTCCCCTGACCGACCATAGCAAGCTTTGTGCATTTCCCCTTTCCTGCACGGCTCTATTCTGTTAGCCCATCTTGCACTTTTCCCTTGGACTGTATTTAGTACTGACCCCCAGGATGGAGCTTGCGCCTGGCCTTCCGACACACAACCCATGCCCCATTCTCAGCCACTCGGGTATAGTAATCTCCCACCTGGACCCTTAAGGGTAGGAATTCAGATTTCACGTCCTGCTCCCGGTTCCTTGTGGAGTCAATCATTCTGCCGACTACGCCACTGTGAAATGATGCAAACGACACTGCAAAAAGGTTTGGGGCAGCCACTCCGTATACTTAAGAAATGGCTGTAAAAAAGGCAAAGATTTGGGCAACAGGCCTTTACAGACTTTAGTCCAAAACAGAACTGAGGTGTGTGACAAAAGGCGCTATACCAGCGCTCAACCTGGCATAGACAAATGTAGGAAGCACACTGACAAAACAAATAAGTATTTTATTTTTCTTTTCTTCGCCTGTGTGCAACGCCTTCCCCGTTCCCACAGGCACAACACGGTCCCAAAATTAAGCACAAGCCCACACAATTCTTCTTCTCTTTGTCTTTCTCTTCATCCAGTACCAGCCAACTCTGGCTCCCGGAGTGGTGGCTGCTGGTTTTTTTATAGTCCACCTGGAAGTGCTCCAGGTGTTTGACAACTTGTTTCCGGTTGCACTTCCGGGTGTGGCGGAAGAGCCGCCCACAAGGGCTCAGGAACCACTGCAGCACCCCCTTGCAGCAGCCCCTGGATCCCAACAGGGTTGTAGAGAACTCCATCTCCCATGGAGCCCTGCCATCTAGTGTCGCGGGGGAGATACTGTTCAGTCCATGCTTGTTCCCCCGGACCATATAAAGAAGAAGTGTCCCGGTCGGGCAGGGGCCCCGGCCATCCGCCACAGGTGACAGACAAAATGTGGTGGTTTTAAAGCTGAGCAGGGGAAATGATGTCATCTGGGCAGGAACCGGAAGAGATGTCATCAGGCTCAGGAGGAATTTCCCATGGTTGTTCTGCAGAGGAAAAGGAGGAAGGATTAGTGCACTCTGCCACCCGTGGTATGGCATGGAATTACCCTCTTTTGAGCCCTTTAGCTGCCTCCCATGCGCACGTGTGTGACACCTACTAGACCACTGAACAATCTGATTCAAAGAGTTTCTACTTTGACAGGCTTCCAAACCATGACACCAAAGAAAAGTAGAAAACCCACTGAAAAAAGAATCCAACAGAATAGGGTCATCATGGACTTGTCAATGTGGAAAACCAAGTTTCCTCAAACAAAACAAATGCTGCCACCCGTTTCTGTACACAGTTTCACGATTTGCTTCAAAGTTCCAAGATATGTATAAGACTGCATACATTTCAATGTTGCCCTATTAATGGATGTGACTTCATGTGTTTGGGAATTTCTTCTAAAATCAATGGACACGTCTTTAGTCTTAGATATGTTTCATTGAAGACAGGACCCCTCACACCCCTTTGACAAAGCTGTGGCTACTGGAGACAGAAAATTCAAAAGGAGGGCTATGTAATGGTTCTGACAAGTTGCACCAGCTAGACATGAGTCATCCATAGTATGAGCTGCCTTTCCATTGTGTAAATAAGCAGCTTCAAGTCAGCAGCAGGGGTGCCTATAAGAAAAGCAAGCCTGCAAAGTCAAAAATAGAATTTCATGTAGTGTGGCAATTGGTAAGCAGTCCTTTTAAGGATAGCATGTCAACTAAAAGAGCTGTGTAGAGAGCAGAGGATCCATTGTGGCACTTGGCACAGTATAAATTGTGGACCACAGGGGCACGTATAGCCACCCTGACACAGGCAGGCAGACCCAAGTTCCACTCCAGCACACACATTTATTTACAGCTGGAGAGCGCTTTTCTCTGCTCCCCACAGCACACCACTTCTCTCTTCCTCTCTTTGCCCTTCCCCTCCACTCCTCTCCCGACAAGTTTCTTGCACATCCTCCCGACTCTGGCTCCCCGAATGGAGTGAGACGTCTCCTTTGATATTGGCCCTGGGAGTGCTTCATGTGGCTCATTAATCGGACCTGGAATCACTCCCAGGTGTGCTGAGAGCCCAGTGAAGGGCTCTGCAGCTCCCCCTGGCTGCCCCCATGGAACCCAACAAGGCTGTGCCAAACTCCAGCTCCCAGCATACCCTGCAGTTATCCATGGTGCCATAGCTGCCCAGGATAGCTGTCCTCTAGCGTCCCGAGGAAGGTATTGCCTTGCCAATGCTCTCTCCTCCGTTCCTTCCATATGGTTGGCATCCCTGGCAGGTAAAGGCCATTGCTGCCAGTCACACAATAAACAAGGCAAACGTCTGCGAGATAATATTCAATCTTTAATTTAAGTATTACTTATTGTCACACACGTGTGATTGGGAGGCAGCTAGAGGGCCTGAATAATAGTAGTACCACCCTAGACCAGGTGGTGGCGAGCTGCACTAACTCTCTCTCTCTCAATCTTCTGCAGACCATCCATGGGAAATCCCGCTAGTTTCTGGCACCACTGAAGACGTCACTTCCGGTACCACTGCCATTGATGACATCACTTCCTGCACCGGCACCATTGAAAATGTCACTTCTGGTCCCCAACAACATCACTTCTGGTTCTGGTCCTGATGACGTCACTTCCTGCACTGGCCTTTAAAGCCGCCATATTCTCACTCTCAAATCAGTTCTGTTTTGGACGTTGTACCATTCACAACTCATCACAATTACCCATTTTGCAGCCAGGGCATATTAAATGGGTGGCTGCCCCAAACGTTTGATATTTCCTATGTCTTATTGTGACATTATGTTTATTTGCAGGGAAAAGCCAGTGACAAACTCTTCCTTCATACGCTCAGAACTTCCTGTATTCACCCACACATATTCGGTTATAAATACAAGATGGGAGACAATGGCCTATAGGAAGCAACTTCTGAAAAGAATTTAGGGGTTTAAGTTGGCACAACATTTTCATGATCTAAGCAATGTGCAGAAACAATTAAAATGACAAAGAAAATATGTTATACCGTTAAAACTGTTGACAATAAAACAAGGGACGTTATGCTCAGACTATATAGTATAATGCACCAGTGAGACCTCACCTGGAGTATCGTGTGCAGTTCTGGTTGCCTCGCTACAACGAAAAACAGAGCAGCACTTGAAGATGTACAGTGGAGAGCATCGCAGGCCTTGAGTGACAGACTCCGAGAATCAAACCTGTTTGGTCTCAAGCAGACAAGACTACATGGTGACCTCATGCAGGTCTTCGAAACTGTTTCGGCTTAAAGAGGAGTCAGCAGTGGAAATTAAGGGAAAGAGCATTTCGAACTGAAGTCAGGAAGCACTTCTTTATGGAAACAGTTGTGGAATAATCCATCTGCTTATGATTCCAAGGATTAATACAATAACAGTGGGAGGTCGAGCTTTTAATTACAACTGTGGACAGGTCTGCCTGCTACTATAAGAGGTGCCCCTTCGGTCTCAGTTTTAAAATCACTGCTGAAGATTCACAATTTCAGTTTAGCACACCCTGACTAGAGCGGCTGATTAACTGTGCAGACTTCATCTTTGTTGCTAGTCATTAGCACTAAAAGATAAGTCATATGACAGTTATACCCTCACCTGTTACTCAAATGTGGCACTTGGTGTCACTGCCCACCTGCCAAATTGTTTTGCCTGCCTAAGGTAAAGCCATCCCTGATGGAGGATCGCAGGAATCATCAGGCAGAGGGTTCCTTTCATCAGATTGGCTGGCCCAGCACTGACTCAGCTGTGGAATGGTCAATAGGGGGAGACAGCCTGATGGCCGAGGTCTCCAGGACTCTGGACCAATCCAAATCCTATTAAGGGACATCATCTGCTCAGCACTTGTAATATTTCCATTGCACTATTATATTGTATTGAGGATTTGCTCTGTTCTGTGGATTGTATTGTATTTACTCCCTTTTTTTGACACCCACTGCACATCCAACCTACCTGGAAAGGGGTCTCTCTTTGAACTGCCTTTCCCAAGGTTTCTTCCAATTTTTTTTTCTCTGCAAGGGTTTTTTTCGGGTGTCTTTTTTTGTCTTCTTAGAGAGTCAAGGCTTCATGGGTTTGCCCACTGCAGCTCTTTTTCTATGATTTCCGGCTATACAAAAAATAAATTGTATTGTATTGTGGGAATCTGTAAAAAACTACCAAGACATGGCGCTGAAGCAGAAACCTTGACAGTGTTTAAGAAGGATCTGGAGGAGATATTATAACAGTGTAGTTATTAGCTGAACAAACAAGCCTGACGGATTCAATTTTGTCCCGTTTGTCAAATTTCTTACATTTTTATATTCGTAATAATGCCAGTCATTAACAAAAATGTCCACTAGGTGGCAGAAAAGACCATAAAATACCAAAACGACTATGCAAAACGCAGCTCACAATCCTAGAGGATACTTTTAAACATTAAAGTCAAGTTAGATATGTTAGATATAGATATTTAGATCAAATGAAGCTTCTCTGATGTTGTCTTTAATTACTTGTGTTAGTGAATCAAAGGAGTGGATGGATGAGAACTACTTGTCTTTAAACACAGATGAAACAGCGTCAGGGAATGACGCTGATCACAACAATATTCTGACATCATTTTAACTCAGTTGGAATCGCCATTACTTTTACTGAATCAGCCCACAATCTAGGAGTTATCCTTGACTCTAGTATGTCATTTAAAGCACATCTTACAAAGTTGTCCAAATCACGTTTCTTCCATCTTAAAAATGTTGGGAAATTAAGGCACTTTCTAAATAAACAGGATTCTGAGAAATTAATTCATGCATTAATTTCTAGTAGGATTGACTACTGCAATGTGGTGTTCACTGGATGTTCAAACTGTTCTTTATAAAGCTTCCAGTTAATCCAAAACGCTGCTGCAAGAATTATTACAAGAACAAGAAAATACGAACACATAACTCCAGTTCTTAAATCCTTACACTGGCTCCCGGTTAATTTTAGGGCAGATTTAAAAATCCTCCTTTTAACATATAAAGCATTAAATGGCCAAGGTCCGGCTTACTTGTCTGAACTTATCGTGACTTACAAACCTGAGCGCACATTAAGATCTCAAGATGCCAGTCTGCTTATGATTCCAAGAATTAATTAAATAACAGTGGGAGGTCGAGCTTTTAGTTACAGGGCCCCTAAACTATGGACTGGTCTGCCTGCTACTATAAGAGGTGCCCCTTCGGTCTCAGCTTTTAAATCACGGCTGAAGACTCACGACTTCAGTTTAGCACACCCTGACTAGAGCTGCTGATTAACTGTGCAGACTGCATCTCTGTTGTTAGTCATTAGCACTAAAACATAAGTAACATGATAGTTACACTTTGATACTAAGGTGCCATGGCCCACCTGCCAAGTTGTATTGCCTGCCTAAGGTAAGGTCATCCCTGATGGAGGATCACAGGAATCGTGAGAAGAGGGGTCCTTTCATCGAATTAGCACTATTTCAGCTGTGGAATGGCCAAATGGGGGAGGTAGCTTGATGGATGAGGTCTCCAGGACTCTAAACAAATCCAATTCCTATTATATGATATCATCTACTGTTAAATTCTACTCCGTACTTCTAAAATTATTGTTTTTATACTGTATTGAAGTTGACTTTTGTTCTGTGTATTGTATTGTATTGTATTGACCCCCTTCTTTTTGACGCCCACTGCACGCCCATCCTACCTGGAAAGGGGTCTCTCTTTGAATTGCCTTTCCCAAGGTTTCTTCCATTTTTTCCCTATAAGGGTTTTTTTGGGAGTTTTTTCTTGTCTTCTTAGAGAGTCAAGGCTGGGGGGCTGTCAGGAGGCAGAGCCTGTTAAAGCCCATTGCGGCACTTCTTGTGTGATTTTGGGCTATACAAAAATAAATTGTATTGTATTGTATTGTATATGTTGAAAACCAACCACATACAACTATCCCCTAGCAATGGCCTTCGTGGTTGAAAGTGACATGAGAACCTAATATCCCACTACTGACTCCAGTATGTCACATAGTCCTCTGTGGCTGTAGATATACTGTATGTGTCAGTGGGCCATGGCTGAGACACACAAACACGTCCACTAAACAGAACCTGTGATCTACTGGGTAAAAAAGCTGGACTTAAGTCTTGAATATTGTAGAATCATATCTCAGTGGTGTCACATGTGGTGGTTTTCAGCCAACCACATATACTATGCTTAGCCCCAGATACAAATTCATACATTCCAGTGTTTCTCAGGGAGGACCCCATCTGTGAAAGGCACTTTAAAATTATTTCACACACACATACAGTATATGACATTTAGGCAGGTACAGTTATTTGGTGGGTAAGAAGGTGGACATTAATCCACAACACTGTGGGTTCACATCCTAGACTCGGATATGAGGACATGCAATGCTCTTAAAATGATCTATGAGAGGATGCTACATGAGGAAGATGCTATAACAACGGTTGCTTAAACATACATATCCATGGGACTGGAATCCACGATATTGATAGTTCAGACCCCAGTGGCGACTTCCATCACATGACCTACTTTAACTTTATGCGTCTCAGTAGCTGTCGGAGAGGACATCAGCTGTGGAAGCTGCTATAACAATGGCTTCACAAACAGACAAGTCCATTAGGCAGACTCCATGTGACCTTTTCTTGAAAGCCCCTCTGTATTTCTTTGGACTCACACCAGAAAGCATCTCACTTCAAAGATTTGTTAGTTATTCCATCTTGTAATCAAATACCAAAGATCGTTTGAAGTTTCTGCTGTTGGAAACTCTGAAGCAGTCAGATGTCTTTCCGGTATAAGGTCCGTGTCTCAGACCATAAGTAAACTGCACATTGCACTTTTTGCACCAGCTTGTTGTTTGTGTCCTCACTACACTAGTCCTTCTCTGTACATGAATATGGATGTCCCAGTAACAGGAAGGCTGTGGGCACCAGGGGGGCATCACAATAATAAATAAATAAATAAAAAAGGATAGTGCAGTGATAGCGCTCCTGCATTGCAGTAAGCAAACCTGGGTTTATGACTCAGGTCCTCTCTGTGTGGAGTCTGTATGTTCTCCCCATGTCTGTGTGGGTTTTCCTCCAGGGGCTCCAGTTTCCTCCCACCGTCCAAAGACATGAAGGTTAGGTGAGTTGTTGATGCTAAACTGGCCCTAGTGAGTGCATGGTGTGCACATGTTCACATCGTGATGGACTGGCACCCTGTCCTGAGATTGTTCCTGTTTTGTGTCCTATACTTGCTGGGATAGGTTACAGCCCCCAGAGACCCTGCTTGGATTAAGCAGACTTAGGCCATGGGATGGTACCCACCTTGATTAAAGTGTAAATGTTTACGTATCTGTGTGCCTGCCCAGAGGTTGTTCCCGCCTTGTCCCCTATGCTTGCTGGTATAGGTTCTAGCCCCCAGAGACCCTGCTCAGACTACGTGGACTTAGAAAATGATATGGTATCCAACTTAATAAAAGAATAAGAGTCCATGTATCTGTATGTCTGTTGGATATTATGTCTCTGAACATCGAAAACACTTGTATTAATAAAATGTATTGCATTTGTCATTCCAACAGAAGGCACATCACATTCATTAACACTGCTTTTATGAACCCCATACCAAATGGCATATGGTATACGAGGTGTGGCAGAAAAGTAATGAGACTGGCAACATTGCAAGCGATCTGGCAACGCTGCGCTGTTGTCCTTGATAGAGCACGTGTATCAGTACCCTCCCATAGCTCAGTGCGAGTTTCAAATCCTTCCGTTAACTACGTGATTTTTGTGACTGCTATTAGCGAAGTTGTGTTTTTGGTTGTGCGTCACGCAAAATGGAACAGCGGAATTTGGAGCAACGTTGTGCCATTATATTTTGTGTTAAGCTTGGAGAATCGGCAAGTGTGACGTTTGAAAAGTTAAAACAGGCCTATGGGGAACATTCTTTATCCCGAGCTCAAGTTTTTCAGGGAGGCCTTCAACTTCGAAAACCAATGAAAACATCGAACGTGTGAACACTCTTGTGAGATCAGACCGTCGTTTAACATTAAGAATGTTGAGTGAACAATTAAAATTGAACAGATTTACCGTTCATCAAATTTTGACTGAACATTTGCACATGTGAAAGTTCTGTGCCAAAATAGTGCCGAAAAACCTCACAATTGAGCAGAAGGACAATCGAAAAAACGCATTCCTGTGGTTCCCCAGCCCCCTTATTCACCTGACCTCAGTCCGTGTGACTTTTTCCTTTTTCCTAAACTGAAAAATGTCCTCAAAGGACGTCATTTTGGGACTTTAGAAAACATCCAAAAGAGTGTAACGGACATGCTGAAGATCATACCGGTTGAAGACTTCCAGCGCTGCTACCAACAGTGGGAACAACGTCTCCATCGGTGTGTAGCTGCCCAAGGGAACTACTTTGAAGGGGATAACATTGATGTTTGAAAAAAATAAAAACTTTGGTAAATAAAAAATCAGTCTCATTGCTTTTCTGCCACACCTCGTATAACAGAGACATATGCATTGCATTTGTCATTCAAGACAGATGACACATCTCAAACATTTGAACTAATGGTATTTTATCACTATAAACGTTTGTGATGTGCCATCTGGTTGGAATGTCAACCACAATGCAGTTTATTACTACATGCATTAAAAATACAATTCCAATAGACATCCATCCATCCATTATCCAACCCGCTATATCCTAAGTACAGGGTCACGGGGGTCAGTCCCAGCCAACACAGGGTGCAAGGCAGGAAACAAACCCTGGGCAGGGCGCCAGCCCACCACAGGGCGCACATACACACCAAGCACACACTAGGAACAATTTAGAATCGCCAATGCACCTAACCTGCATGTCTTTGAACTGTGGGAGGAAACCGGAGTACCCGAGCACACGCAAACTGCACGCAGGGAGGACCTGGGAAGCAAACCCAGGTCTCCTAACTGCGAGGCAGCAGCGCTACCCACTGCGCCACCATGCCACCCTCCAAAAGACAGTACACTGCAAACATTAATGCTGAGGTCTGATGAGTAGATGAGTAGCACGGCTAGTGTCCCATTAAGACTTGAGCTGTTTTAAAAAGATGTTAAATAGCAGCATGGCTCTATTGTCTCTGTTTACAATGTGATAGCACAGCTAGTGGTAAAATTAATTGTGACAATTTCCCCTGCTTGTTCTGGTATTCTATTTTGTTGCTCAGGTCATAGATTTAAAAGGATGAGTGACATATGACAGCTAGAGGGATTGGGGATATTTAGTAAAGGTCTACAGGATAGAGTATAAAGGGGAGAACAGAGTCAACTTAAGACCCTAATATACGACAAACAAGAAGGAAATACATCAGTCTTCATTTAGTTGTATGGATTGCATTTCGCCACACATACGTCATCCCTTATTAACAATACCATGGAAATGTAAGTACACAAAATGACAGACCCATAATAATAATAATAATAATAATACATTTTATTTGGAGCGCCTTTCAAAAAACTCAAGGTCACTGTACAATCAGGTTAAAAAAAATAAAAACATTCAATGACTAGAAAATTTAAAACCCAAATAAAACATCAGATAAAACACCAATAACAGTTACAGTGACTAAGCAATTTTGAACAGATGAGTTTTGAGATTAGCCTGGAATTGGTGAAGGGTAGTCATGTTCCTAAGGTAAGCAGGTAATGAGTTCTATAAGGAAGGTGCCGATCTGCTAAATGCTTGGTATCCCATCGTGACAAGACGTGCTGGTGGTTAATTTAAGTTGATGGAAGAAGAGGATCTGAGTATGCGAGAGGGTTTAGTGACTTGTAGGAGCTCAGAGAGATATGTGGGGCCAAGATTATGAATGGCCTTTGTGGTCCCCGACCGGGGCTGGAGCCCGGCCGGGACGCCCAGGAGGACGTGAGGAGGGCTTGTGCCTCCTCCAGACCGTGAGGGGGCGTCCGTCCTGGTTCTGTTGGGGACCATGGGTCGAGGGCATGGAAGCCCTACCCTGTAGGGGCCCGTGGTCACCGCCAGGCGGCACCCCGATGCCGGTTGATCACATCTGGTCCTCGGCCGGAGCAGGAGCCCGGCCGGGACGCCTTGGAGAACCGGAGGAGGGCGTGTGCCTCCTCCAGACCGAGTGGGGGCGTCCGTCCTGGTTATGCAGGGGGCCTCGGGTACAGGGCTTGGAAGCCCAGCCCTGTAGGGACCCGTGGCCACCGCCAGGCGGCGCCCCAGTGCCTAATTATCCCGGGAGCCCGGCACCTCCGCCACACCAGGAAGTGCCGGGGGGAAGACGACTGGGGATGCACGGACGGCTTCCGGGTGCGCAGCCGGCACTTCCGCCACACAGGGGTGTGGCCAACGTCAGGTGCCGGGAAGCAGCTGGAGCTCGTCCGGGTCCCCATAAAAGGGGCCGCCTCTCTCCAGTCAGGAGGTGGAAGTCGGGAGGAAGCGGACTGAGCTGGAGAGAGAGGACGGGAGGCGGCCAGGAAGGCAAAAGGACTGTGAGCCCTGGACTTTGGGGAAATCGGTGCAAGAGGCACTGGGGTTGTGAGTGCACAAAAGACTTGTATATAGTGTAAATAAACAGTGTGTGGTGCAAAAATGTTGTCCGTCTGTCTGTGCCGGGGCCAGCGTTCACACCTTATATGTAAGGACTAAAATTTTGTAGTTGACCCTGAACTTTATTGGCATAATAAACATGAATAGTGTGATGATAGCAAAACTTCAAAAGTAAAAGCAAAGTTTACTATTAAGTACTGCATGGTGTCACACCTGCACATCAGTGGTTCACCCTCCAGGCTCATCTGAGGTATGTAATACCACTCCTGGACGAGAGGAGGCGCTGGTGCTAATCATGTCCTCTTCCATTCTGTTATGTATACAGTGGAACCTTGGTTCATGACCATAAGTCTTTCCAATTTGGTCGTGAACCGAAGTAATTTCCCCCATAGGATTGTATGTAAATACAATTAATCCATTCCAGACCATATGAACTGTATGTAAATATATTTTTTTTAAGGATTTTTAAGCACAAATATAGTTAATTACACCATAGAATGCACAGCGTAATAGTAAACTAAATGTAAAAACCTTGAACAACAGAGAAAACTAACACTGCAAGAGTTTGCGCTATAGCGCTACGAACCGCTCACTAAAACACTTTTTTTAATGAGTTTTAAGCACAGGGAAAAAAATAAACATTTGAAAAATCTGTAATTTAATAAACCACCAAGAAAAGTAACATTGCAACAATGCACACTATGAACCGATCGCTGTAAACAGAAGTGAAGTGGAGGTTAAAATCCAATAGAAAAAAATCTTCATTAAATACAACAAGGTTAAAACAATGCTCGGATCTGCCTCTTTAAAAACAAGCCTGGTGCATTCTTTAACTGCCTTCACGGCCGTATGAGTCCAGCCGTCTTTATCTCGCTCGCGCGTGTGTGTGTCTCTCTCCTGCGCGTGCGCGTGTGTGTGTGTGTCTCTCTCTCTCCTGTGTGCGTGTGTGTGTGTCTGTCTCTCGTGCATGTTTGTATGTCTCTCTCTCATGCGTCTCTGTGTGTGTGTGAGTGTGTATGTGTGTCTCTCTCTCTCTCTTTCTCGCTGCACAGGGAGAGACTGAACACGTGCGGAAATTACCCGCGCACAAACCAAAAGGGAAACTGGCTTGTTCGTATACCGAGTCTGTGGTCGTGAACAGATGCAAATGTTTGGTACGTGTTCCGAGACGTTTGTGAACCGAGCTTCCACTGTATGCGTACTGTGTTATTATTGAATTGCAGGGTTCGATTATGTAGCCATGTGCTGAAGGTCTGCTTTTTATGAGATGAACTTGATTGCTTTGGTCTGAGAAGTGTAAAGAAAAAAGAAAATAATAAAAAAGGTTTTTAGGGTGTTGCTCTTACCAGCTGTCATCGTCTCTCTCTTAGACATAAAACATTCACTCCAAAGTGAAGAGAAAATGCCCAGTGAGGGCAAATGACTCCACCCCTTCTAATCGCCACCCCTCCCCCCCATAAATCATGGGATTGCCAGCAGGAGGTGCCACTCTGTGAGCAGAGCACACTGCAGGATGGAGCTCCCATAATGTGACTACCGAAAGGAACATTGCAACATAGTATAGAGGCTCTTTATTTTGCCACCTCGGAGTTCTCTTTTGCTCCACAGAGAGCCCCTTTTGTATAAGTACGCCTTTGATTAAACAGGGTGCCCCAACACTTATTTGCTCGGACTTGTCATCCCTCACTCAACCACAAAGCGTCAGAAAGGAGCTTCGTTTACCATACAAATAGTACAAGAACTGCAAGGGAGCAGCGGACCCCAGCAGTGGCCAATGGCTCGTTAATGTCCGAAGGATAACAGTAGTGTCAAAGAACAACAAAAGTGACACAAAATTGTTTGGGATTAGCCCCCCATATACTTGACCCAGGCTGCAAAAACGTTGATAAATAGATAGTACAGTTACATACAGATTGGACTCCAAAACAGAACTGCTTGGGTGAGGTAAAGATGGCGGCTTTAAAGCAAGGCAGAAGAAGTGAGGTCATCGTGACCGGAAGTGAGATCACCGAGCCCATGGGGCTGGAAGTGATGTCATCTGGGCCAGGTGGAATTTCCCATAACTGGTCTGCAGTGAAAAAAGAGAACGGATTAGTGCACTCCGCCACCCCCTGGTCTGGCGTGGAATTACCCTCATTTGAGCCCTTTAGGTGCCTCCCATGCGGTCACATGTGTGACAGCAGAAAGACGTGACCGTGCTGGGAGAAAGGCAATGTATCCAGTAGACTGTGAATGAGTCCCTTGAATTGCCATCATCCTAAGAGAGCTTGAAGACCACAGGAGCATCTGCTGGGACAATTAAGGAAATAACTTTCAGCCTGGGCCACCTCAGTTTACTGTACTAATACCATTGTCACTCTGTCTCATTGAACCTACAAATTGTGCAAGAACACCAGAAAAAAAAAAAACAACTCAAAAGGAAGGCAGATCATAAGACTCACCCTGCTGAGTACCACAGGCCTGCTTCACCTGACATGTCAACCTCACATAAAAGATCTCACTTGATCTGCATTTTATTACTTTGTGTTCTCTTGAAAGGTGCAAGATGTAAAAGAAAAGCATGACATTTGCATCACCATGTTCACTTGGTTTGCTTCCATCTGGTGCCTACAGGCTCTGGATTTCCCTGTGGGGAAGGGACCCCCCACTCTAAACAGAGCCTGCAATGAGTCATCGACCCCATCGAAAGAAATGAGTCAGGTTTATAAAGAATTCTCTCAGAGCTCATGACACAAATGTCAGCACCTCCTCTTGAGAGCAGCTAATAAGAACAAATGGATCCCACACACGGCAGCAAAAATGAGAAAACCGCATCGGAGCAGTCAGGAGAAACTCGCAATGGCTGCCTTCACAAGCCCCCTCCCCAAAACCTCTGAGCTGATGTTTGCTTGCTTACTTTACCACACATTACAACCTCAGCGCCCTGAGGAGAAACATTTGAGGGTTGGAAGTTGGGTTAGGCAGCAAACCGAGGATCTCTCGAGGGGCTACAGTGTCCGGGGTGGGCTTTCAAGCAGTGCATGACCATACAGTGGATTCAAAAAGTCTTCAGACTCCTTCCCTTTCTGCACACTTTATTGTGTGGTACGTTTCATTTTAAACGTATAATTTACCATTTTTGCCCGCCCCCCCCAAACTCAGTAACCCACAATACACATTCTGGGGAGGTTTGGTTAACACTAATTGAGTGTTGGATGCGATGGTTTCAGTCTGATGTTGTGTTCTGCTCTTTATTATGTGACTTTTATCTAGACACTATTGAAGAACTCTAAATTAGAACTACTGAGGAACTAGTGAGGAAGATAGACAGACAGACAGACAGACAGACAGACAGACAGACAGACAGACAGATAGATAGATAGATAGATCTAAAAGGCACTATATGATAGATAGATAGATAGATAGATAGATAGATAGATAGATAGATAGATAGATAGGTAGATAGACAGATAGATAGATAGATAGATAGATAGATAGATAGATAGATAGATAGATACTTAGCTTTTGTGGTGTTGAGGAGCAGGTTATTGACACTGCACCACTCTGATAGCCGCTCCACCTCATCCCTGTATGCCAGCTCACCCTCCTTGCCCGAGATGAGCGCGACCACCATCATGTCATCTACAAAGTTTATGATCTTGTTGCTATGGTGAGTGGGGACACAGTCATATGTGTAGAGGGTGTAGAGGAGCTGGCTGAGCACACAACCCTGCGTCGTCCCGGTGTTGAGGCTGACAGCAATGGAGGTGTGGGGACCCAGCCTGTCCATCTGGGAGCGACCAGACAGGAAGTCCAGTATCCAACTGCAGGTGAGTGATGGAAGTCCCAGATCTGCCAGTTTGGACACCAGTCGTTGTGGGAGGATGGTGTTAAACGCCGAGCTGAAGTCCACAAAGAGCAGTCTGACGTGAACCCCCTGCTCCAATCATCACTTTCTGTCCCTTGGGTACACTGTCTACCACTTCAATCAATTTTATTCCCCTGTAGTTACTGCAGTCCTGCACATCCCCCATATTCTTAAATATCGGCACCAGTACACTTCTTCTCCACTCCTCAGGCATCCTAGATAGTGTCAGAGGTGCCAGGGGCGATGACCGGGCTGGCATGCCATAAAGGACCGGAAAAGGCCGTGCGCCCACCTTGGATCACGTGGGGGCTGCCACCCTGGTTGCTTTGAGGGCATGGAAGCCCAACCCTGTAGGGGCCCGTGGTCACTGCCAGGGGGTGCCCCAATGCCTTGGGAACCCTGGACCCTAGTACTTCCGCCACACCAGGAAGTGCTGGGGGGAAGAGAAGCAGGGACACCCGGAATGCTTCTGGGAGTACAGCCGGCACTTCCGCCACACAGGGGCGTGTCGGCGAGTGATTGCTGGGGAGCACCTGGCGCACATCCGGGTGAGGATAAAAGGGGCCGCTTCCCTTCATTCGGGGCTGGAGTCGGGTGGAAGAAGGACTAAGCAGAGGAGAGTGGAGGCGGCCTGAAGAGTGGAGGCGGCCTGAAGAGTGGAGGCATTGTGTGTTGGCCAGGACTTTGGGGACTTGGGGTTTGTGTGCACTTGGACTTTGTAAATAATAGTATTGTTAATAAACGTGTGGTGGGTGAAAAACAACATGTCTGCCTGTCTGTGCCCGGGTTACGTTCACAATAGATAGAGAGATAGATAGATACTTTATTAATCCCAAGGGAAAATTCACATACTCCAACAGCAGCATACTGATAAAAAACAATATTAAATTAAAGAGTGATAAAAATTTAGGTAAAACAGACAATAACTTTGCATAATGTTAATGTTTACCCCCGGATGGAATTGAAGAGTTGCATAATGTGGGGTCTCCTCAGTCTGTCAGTGGAGCAGGACGATGACAGCAGTCTGTCGCTGAAGGTGCTCCTCTGTCTGGAGATGATCCTGTTCAGTGGATGCAGTGGATAGAACATCTGCAGCATCTTATTGCAGATGTTGAAGGACACCAGCCTTCTAAGGAAGTATAGTCGGCTCTGTCCTCTCTTGCACAGAGCATCAGTATTGGCAGTCCAGTCCAGTTTATCATCCAGCTGCACTCCCAGGTGTTTATAGGTCTGTAGCCTCTGCACACAGTCACCTCTGATGATCACATGGTCCATGAGGGGCCTGGGCCTCCTAAAATCCACCACCAGCTCCTTGGGTTTGCTGGTGTTCAGTTGTAGGTGGTTTGAGTTGCACCATTGAACAAAATGCTTGATTAGTTTCCTATACTCCTCCTCCTGCCCACTCCTGATGCAGCCCACGATAGCAGTGTCATCAGTGAACTTTTGCACGTGGCAGGACTCCGAGTTGTATTGGAAGTCCGATGTATGTTGGCTGAACAGGACCGGAGAAAGTATAGTTCCATTGCGGTGCTCCTGTGCTGCTGACCACAATGTCAGACCTGCAGTTCCCGAGACGCACATACTGAGGTCTGTCTGTAAGATGGTCCACGATCCATGGCACCAGGTGTGAGTCTACTCCCATCTCTGTCAGCTTGTCCCTAAGGAGCAGAGGTTGGATGGTGTTGAAGGCGCTAGAGAAGTCCAGAAACATAAATCTTACAGCACCACTGCCTCTGTCCAAGTGGGAGAGGGATCGGTGTAGCATATAGATGATGGCATCCTCCGCTGCCACCTTCTCCTGGTATACGAACTGCAGAGGGTCGAGGGCGTGGTGGACCTGTGGCCTCAGGTGGTGAAGCAGCAGCCGCTCCATGGTCTTCATCACATGTGACGTCAGAGTGACAGGCCGGAAGTCATTCAGCTCACTAGGACGTGATACCTTTGGGACTAGGGTGATACAAGATGTTTTCCAAAGCCTCAGGACTCACCCCTGTTCCAGGCTCAGGTTGAAGATGCGTTGTAGAGGACTCCCCTGCTCCAACGCACAGGCCTTCAGCAGTCGTGGCGATACTCCATCTGGACCCACTGCTTTGCTGGCATGAAGTCTCCTCAGCTCTTTGCTCACCTGGGCTGCTGTAATTGTGGGTGGGGATATATCTCCTATGCTGGTATCAGCAGAAGGATGGGTGGAAGGTGCAGTACTCCAAGGTGAGAGTGGGTTAGGGTGGTCAAACCTGTAAAAGAAGTTGTTCATTGTGGTTTGCTCTCTCCACGTCTCTCTCGATGGTGGCACCCCGTTTCGAGATAACCAGGTTATGATCAGCTTTACCAAGTGCAGGTAGCGGGGTGGCGCTGTATGCGTCTTTAAAGTTTGCATACAGTAGGTCAATAGTCCTATTTCCCCGGGTGTTACAATCCACATACCGTGAGAAGGCAGGTAATGTTTTGTCCAGCATCACATTGTTAAAGTCTCCAGCGATTAGCACAAGCGCCTCGCGGTGCTGTGTTTGTAGTTTTGCAACAGTAGAGTGGATATCACCCGCTATCTCCATGTCCGCCCGAGGAGGGATGTAAACAATAATAACAATGATGTGTCCAAACTCTCTGGGCAAGTAATAGGGATGCAGACTTACGGCCAACAGTTCGATGTCCCTGCAGCAAGTGGAGATTTTGACGTTTACATGTCCTCTCACTTTCCAAGATTCCATTAAACAATCTGGTTAAAAACTCCACTGCCATCTCTCCTAAACACCTCCATGCTTCCACAGGTATGTCATTTGGACCAACGGCCTTTCCATTTTTCATCCTCTTCATAGCTGTCCTTACTTCCTCCTTGCTAATCCGTTGCACTTCCTGATTCACTATCTCCACATCATCCAACCTCTTCTCTCTCTCGTTCTCTTCATTCATCAGCCTCTCAAAGTACTCTTTCTATCTGCTCAGCACACTCTCTTTGCTTGTGAGTACGTTTCCATCTTTATCCTTTATTACCATAACCTGCTGCATGTCTTTCCCAGCTCGGTCCCTCTGTGTAGTCCACGGGTCCTTTTCTCCCTCCTTAGTGTCCAACTTCTCATACAACTCTACTTACTCCTTTTCTTTAACCTTCGCCACCTCTCTCTTCACCTTGCGCCTTATCTCCTTGTACTCTTGTCTACTTTCTGCATTTCTCTGACTATCCCACTTCTTCTTTGCCATCCTCTTTCTCAATAAACTCTGCTGTACTTCCTCATTCCACCACCAGGTTTCCGTTTCCTCCTTCCTCTGTCCTGATGTCACGCCAAGCACCCTTCTTGCTGTCACCCTTACTATATCATAATCTACATGTGTGCATCTTCCTCCACTCTTGTACGTCACCCTATGTTCCTCCCTCTTCTTAAAATACATATTCACCACAGCCATGTCCATCCTTTTGGCAAAATCCACTATCCTCTGACTTTCTTCATTCCTCTTGCACTCTTGATACCTTGCCTTGACCTCAGTTAACCACCAGATGTTGCTGTTCATACTGGGGCTGGGGCTACAAAGCTATGAATGTTTTTTGGCACAAATACCGGTAGAAACAGCTTTCTTTTTCTTCATGAGGCTTCATTTTCCCATCACTACAAAGTGGAAATGTTATGTGCAGAAATGTCTACAAATGTATTCAAAAGTAGCTGTCCCCTCTGGCTCCGCCCACGTAGTAGTGAAACAGGTGTGATAATAATGAGACTTCAGACATCATAAAGGTTTGGGGCAGCCACCCGTAAATTATTTCCCAGCTGCAAAAGCTTAGTATTATTTGTTCACAGGACAGAGTCCAAAACAGAGCTGATTAGTGTATTTGGAGGTAAGATGGAGGTTTTAAGGGCTGGGAAAGGAAATGATGTCATCTAGTCCGGAGCCGGAAGTGACATCATCAGAGGCACTGCAGCCGGAAGTGGCGTCATCAGAGGCGCCAGAGCCGGAAGTGGCATCATCAGAGATGCTGGACTAGATGACATCATTTCCTTGAGGGAGATCTGCAAGAAACTGAGAGAGACCGTCAGCACACTCCACCACCCCCTGGTCGGATGTAGTATTACAGTTCCCCGGGCCCTCTAGCTGTCTCCTAAACGCACGTGTGTGACACAGGACATACTTTAAAAATCAATAAAAAACAAAATGTAATTTATATTGAGAAGAATTTATATTGATAGCTTTCATACCCGAGGGCCTCTTGATATACAATATTTTTGGTTTTGCTATCAGGGACGAGGACATGTAGGTTTTTTGGGGAACTACCCTGAGAGAAAGTGACGTAAGGATGACAGTGTGGGAGGGATTGTGAGCTAAGCTCAACCCCTGCCAACTTGAGTGTCTGTCCCTGGGCCTTGTTAATTGACATTGCAAAGCAAAGCTTCACCAGGAACTGTAATCTCTTGAATTGAAAGGGCATGTCCGTCACGATTAGAGGAATGGGAGGGATTAAAACCCTCTCGCCAATGCCACATCAGACCGACTTGAACAGAGGCTGGCGTGTGAGTGAGGACGACCCGCTTGCTTCCCCCTCCCCTTGCTCCGCTGCGTGTCTCTCAGATTCGCACAAATAAATCGTTGCCACAAGCGAGCTATGATTCTTAGCACAATGAGAGAAGTTACAAAATAAACTGGAATGTTCAAGCAAATTACAGAAAAAAACCCGATCTAAATTCGTTCTGTTGTAAAAAGTGGACAGACAGACGTTGGATTTTATATATATAGAGATGAAAAACTGCAAGTATTCATATCTTACGGTTTTGTAGATGCCCCTCCAGTTCCAGCTCTGAGTCTACTTAGGTCAGCCTCTACAAGCTTTGCAAAACCTACAGATTTGGGCAGTTTATTCCAGTTTTCCTGCCAAGTCCTGCCAAGCTCTATTAGATTGGATGGGAAGTGTCTGTTAACTTCCATCTTCAGGTTTCTCAACATGTTCTAGCTCGGTAAGTTAGGTCAGGTCAGGTTGGGGTACATGCACTGGTACAGCACGCTGCTGCACCCACTACACAACAAAACAGCTTGGGATCCCAGTTGGCAACCCCCCAGGCAGACATGCGGTCCAGTCCCACCCTCCGGAAATTACCATCTATTTGCTGCAGCCAGGTGTTACGTGGACGACCCCTTGGCCTGGTCCAGCCACTCGAGTCCTCAACAATGAGGATCCTGAGAGCCGGACCACCCTCTGGGAATTGTGCCGCATGGCCATAGTGCTGTAACTGATGCTCCCTCACACTGCAGGTCATGTGCCTCATCTGGGACTCCTTGAGCAACACAAAGTCAAACCAATGGTACCCAAGGATTCTCCAAAGAGACACACATGAAGGAGTCCAGTCCTCATCTCAAGTCACTGGATATCGTCCATGTCTCACAACCATATAGCAAGACAGGAAGCACCAGGACTCTAAAGACTTGGACCTTCGTCCTTTTGCAGAGGTATCGGGGTGCCACACACCCCTTTCTAGCGACCTCATGACCCCATGCTCTCCCATTCCATCTACTGACTTCATAAGAAGGGTCACCAGAGACAAGAATGTCACTGCCAAGGTAAGTAAACCTCTCGATGAGGTCAACACTCTCTCCACAGACAGACATACTGCTGTGCCCAAGAGGTCATTAAATGCCTGGCTCTTGGTTTATATCCATGATTAACTGCTCATTTGACACAACGTCAACCTAGCGGTACCCAAGGATTCTCCGAAGAGACACAGCACCAAAGGAGTCCAGTCTTCGTCTCAGGCCACTGGATAATAAATGGATGGAGGGAAATACTTAAGTCAATTTATTTTTGTCTGCGGTGGGCTGGCGCCCTGCTCGGGGTTTGTTTCCTGCCTTGCGCCCTGTGTTGGCTGAGATTGGCTCCAGCAGACCTCCATGACCCTGTAGTTAGGATATAGCGGGTTGGATAATGGATGGATGGACATACAGTATGAGTTGAAAAATATAATTTAATTAAATGCTTCGAATGATGCTGCCACATTGTGTTTTGTTAATTATTGTCTCATTTCACAATACATGAATTTATTTGCCTATTTATATAGTAGCGCTCTTTCATTCTCTTTTTTCTTTCATTCAAGCTCAATCTTTACAGGGAAACCGGAACTCGGGGGCTGGGGACTGGCGAGCCGCACGGAAGGACTTTTTGCGCGAACATCTAGTGCTTGCTCGTGCGGAGGAGAAGGGGGGTTTGATTTGGTGTTGCACATCCTCTTTGCGCGCCTGTTTCGTTTTGTTATTTCTAAACGCGGTACTCCGCCAGTCTTGCGGATGGAATCAGAACAGGACCCGGACATCCAGTTACTCCCACGAGGGATGTTTATGTGCCGCTTGTGTGAAGTGAACGTGCCTAACCGTGAGTGCAGTTTATGTGCCGAGAGGTGTTGCGCATGTACAGAAAGTTTCTTTTGAAAGTCTTGCTAAGAGTGTGGAAGCAGAGCATGTTCGTTGCACAACGCTGATATCCTAACCCAAAGGTTTATGTTGGATATGTCTGGAAGTGGGTTTGGAACCAACGTTTAAAGTCAACCAGTCCAAGTAGAAAGGGATCTGGAGACAGCAGTGCTGACCGCCATGCTGGCCATGTGTATTGTGTATTAACTAGTAATTCCCCTGTTTTGTCTGAGTATTCATTATAATAGAATGGCACTCCGTGCAGACTACGGTCCTGCCTCTCTAGGGTGACCAGACGTCCTGCTGAGCCACAGCACTATACGTCACCGCAGGTCTACGCCAACAGTTAGGAGAAGGAAGTTAAAATTTAGAGGTTAGCGTGATGGATAACTTGGTAATGTTGGGAGTTATTTTGGTGTGGTTAGCATATCAATCAGTTTGATTTGTGACGACCTGTTAACGTGTATTACCAAACTGCTGGTGTAGACGTGCGGTGACGTCACTTCAGCCCTGAAACTGCTGGCGTAGACCCGCGGTGACGTGTGATGCTGTGGCTCTACAGGTCGATAACATCTTGGACAGTCCCTTATTCCAGGCAGTGCTTCCCGTTTTGGTGAGTCTGGTATCTGTGCAGCCCGGCGCCTCCAGTCTGAAACTCCCAGTAGGTGGAGTAAACTTACACAGTAGTACTTGGGAGGCATCTCGTGGGGTGCTTGGCATTATTTGATTCAGATAACCCTCCTCCTTTAGCCGTAATCTTACTCCTAGTATAACCAGGCAGGGCTCTAGAGGTCTAAAGCTAGATTCTTGCTCCATATCTTTGAAGCTCCAGGATGGATGTTTCAGACTGCAGACATATGTACCATTTGGCTGACCAGGCATTAAGTGTTTTCACCATTTTATGCATCACGTCCCCATACCATAAGGATTTTGATTTCTTGTACATTTTTACACCATTCCAAATGGGTCTTTAATTTTATCTGTGTCTGTCACACTTGCTGGATTAATGAAAGTTGTGTCCATTTTTGAACTATGAGAATTTTATCAGCCAAATCTCAAATGTGCCAGAGTGGGACTTTGAAAATCTTGACACCTTAGCGTTTACACACCTGTCAGGAATAAGCGATGGCTCACTTTGAGTCTGTGCTGTGGAAATTGGTGCAGGTGGATAGTCGCTTGTGGCCGGGGTTGCCATGTCCTTATCCCAAAGAGAGCCCATAATCACATATTGATGCAAAAACTAGCTCCACTCGGGAAGGGAGTGTGGTGCTGGTCCACTTCTACAAGTACTTGGGGGTCCACATCAATGACAGGTTGTACTGGTCTCATAACACAGAAAAACTATAGAAGAAAGGGCAAAGCAGACTCTCTTTCTTTCTTCCTCTTCTTCTTAGGATGCTGCATTCCTTTACTGTGGATAGATAGATAGTTTATTAGTGACATCTTTCACAGCTTTTACAACTCTGAGATGGCCAGTGTGGTGTCCTGGGCTAGTTACATCACTTCAGGAGAGGCTCACTGAATCAACAAGCTAATTAAAGGCAAAGACTATGTTAGGGGACACACTGTGGAACACCTCCCGAAGGTCGTAGCAAAGGAGCGAATTAATACAAGTACTATTATGATCAATGCTGCACTTCCTTTCTCTGACACACCAAAACTGAGGACTTTCAGTCAACGAATCATTCAGCAGAAGTATGTCAAGAAATGCAACTGGGGCTCCTTTATATAAACTTCAGAATATCTGTATAGCGCCTCACCATAACTGTAACTGCCAAGTCAGTTTTCAAAGGTGTCATTTATTTCACACTGTCATCTTGACTGCATCAGAGAATAAAGCATCAAATCAATAGATGGCTGCACTGAATAACACTGACACAAGTAGGCGTCTGCTCAGCAGTTAATCACAACAGGCATTGGATGACACTGTCACATGTCAAAGACACTTGAGGCTGTAGTATTAATGCTGTCACGTGTACAGAGTACAATAAACTTCTCCCTTGCCTGTCTGACTAACATTAGACAAGTCAGCACTATAATGTTCTAAAATACTGGACTTCATTTTAGTGATCTCTGTTGCCAGGTTGTAAAGTTTCTGTTCAATTTTGCTGCATTATCATCGAGTTGCATATCCTCGTTTTGTGTACCTTTCCTGTTTTGGTTCCATCAAAAGTATGACCAATTTACAGAGTATGATATTAGTAAGGACTACGGGATAAAATGTAGTTGAAGCAGCAGGCAAAGGTCAAAACAGCAAGTTCAGAAACAAAGTGTGGAAGGTAGGGGGCGCCACAGAGCTCCAAACGCAATACACAAAAAAAGACCTGGGTTTAAATAACAGGGGGAAGTTATTACAAAATACTTTTTATATTTATATTTTTTATATTTGTGAATTTCCCCTTGGGATTAATAAAGTATCTATCTATCTATCTTAAAATAATCTTACAGGTCTCCTTTCTCTCTCTTTCACCGTGCTACTGCTCCTCCAAGGTGAATGTTGCCCATCTTCACTCCCAGCTCAGACTCTCCTTGACAAGACAGTGTGAGCTCTTTTATTGGAGTCCTGGGATTACTTCCGGAGCCAGAGCTTCACCCATTTGAAGCACTTCCAGGCCATATGGAGGTCCCGAAGAATAGTGAGTGTAATTCCCTGCAGCACCCATGGGTCCCAGCAGGGCTCCTTCCCCTGACTACAGGTCCCAGCATTCCTTGCGGGTGTCTAAATGGGTCTTGGAGCCCAGGGATGCTGCCACTTAGCATATGGGAAAGGCAATAAGCTGAATACAGTGCCTTCCCCTGTCCTTCCATAATATTGGTATCTCTGCTAGGTACGATTCCCAAGTTAAATCTGGCTGGGGCGCCGGTCCTCACAACAGTGAAACACTATCCAAAACTTGTAGTCAGAAGTTTTTGCCTGAAGTTCTTAACCTTCCTCAAAAAATCAAGAAATGCACAGAGAACTTAGTTGGAATCCACAATCTTGGATAACCTGGTGGTGGATCGTTCACTTCTGGTCTTCTCGGTATTAACAACAGGATGCAAAGGTTCCGCAAAATGGTTATGCCTGTGAAGAAACTAAACAGTGTTGTGTAATAATAAAAATTAAGATGTGAAAAATATTAAATATTCGTAAAAAATGAAAAACAAAACTGCATAAATTCCCCCATAATTAAACTGTTAAGTACACTATAATACATAGAATTTAGTAAAGGAAAACATGAAAGGAAAATAGAACTGTAAGTAATCTTAACGTTTTCCTTGTCTTACCTTATTTTTTTGCCTCTCACTTTTTTCTTTTCTTTTTATTTTTTATTTTTCCCCTAATGAATGCTTAAGAGGCCTAGCAAAAACAGCATAAGTTGTGTATTTCCTGGTTAAGAGTGAGTTGGAACAGGATCAGAAGCAGAACAATATCTTTTGGCTGCTAGAGAAGTGTTTAAAAAAATATTTTCTTAGTGCAACTGTATCAGATAGCAGGACGGTGGGGTAGGAAAGTCCGAAACGCAGTGTGTTGCCAGTGTCTGATGCCAGATGGACTTCATTTCATGGAATGACCACACAAATCTGCTTAGGTAATATTTTGGGGTCATGAATATTCAATTGATTTGGATCGTCTGTTTGTGCCTAGGGGCAAGTTTGGAAGACCACAAGAAAGGAAAAAAACACCAAAAGCTGTGCAGTGTCCGTGAGACTAGAAAGGTCCAAGAAGAACACAGCCTGTTTGTGAGTGGGTTCCAGCATGGCACATCAGAACTTGAAATCACAGATCACTTCCAGCGCTTTGGCCCTGTGTCAAGTATTATTATGGACAAGAATCAGGTTAGCGACTCTGGAGGTCGTTGGTGTTCTGCCAATAATCTGTGAAGTTGCAGTTATGACTAATTTTTTTTTTCTGTTCCATAAGGGTGTATATGCTTTTGTAGAGTATGGCTCTATCGAGAGCCTACAAGTGGCCCTCGCAGAACCAGAGCACATAATGAATGGCAAACGCCTTAAAGTGAAGCCTCGAGAGAAGAAGGAATTCAAGTATACCCCAAAGAAGAAGCAGGCCCCTTCGAACAGCCTACTGCCCAGCCTTGAGCTGCTGTCTCCTGTTCTGTGTCAGGCTAATGACGTGAGTTGGCTGCACTTCTAAATCTAACATCCTGCTTTTGAACACAATCATAACTGAACTTAATAGAAATCCACTTTATAATTCCAGTCTTTTGTTTTCTAAATGTTTTGTTTTCAAGTTCAGGCCTGACTTCAGGTTTTCAATCCAGCCAATTTCAGTTGCTCATTCTTACCTGTAAGTTATCCCATTCTTTAGCTATTTGAGCGACACATTTTTCTAATGAATTCATTAATATTTATTTTCCTTGCCATAGCTTTAAATGCTTAGGTTTTGTTTGTCATTTTCTTTTTAATTTACCCAGTTCTGTAGAGTATTCTTCCTTAATTGTTTTAAGATGCCAATGATTAGCAATGAGCAACACAGACATGGGTACAAACAGCATTAAATTTTAAAGGGAAGCAATGACTTGTACTGCTGTGTTCAGTATGTTGACAAATGTGCACAGGAAACATGTGTGCTGCTCTTTTCATCTCGGACACCTGCAGGAATTTTATTCAGTTAACAAATAACAAATATTATTAATCCTTTGCATATTAAAATGTTGTGAGCTTTAATTTCTGTGCCTAGTGACGACATTCTTGCTACTTTTGAAAGGTTGTGAACAGTTTTACAAGTAAACCATGTTATATAACAAAATGAATTAATACATTGTGATATTGGTACCTATTGAAACCAGACAAATTTTTAATTATAGCCTAACATGGATTTTTATCCATACTGGCCATTGCTATGTTCAGATTAATATACGCCCAGTTTAATTGCCTCCTGCAACACATAATACTTACATATGAATGGGTGCCATTTTTAGACTTGCTGTTAAGGATTACACAGTATAGGTACCCCTTTATTTGTATATAGTGCATAGTGTTCCTTTTTGTGTTATGTTTTGTTATGTTATGATATACAGTACATTTCATGTATAGTATTTAAAAATATATATTTCTTTTATTTGAAGAAAATTACACTGCATACCATTAAGTCAAACTTGTACAACAAATGACTTCATAAAACTAGGAAAAGAAAAATTAAAAGAAAAAAAATATATTGGAAAGTTAAAAAAGGGAGGAGAGCTGACAGCATGGGTACCGTATATTTTCCCGTGGATAAGTCGGGGCTTAATTTTACCGAATAATTTCTGGTATTTTATAATGTTGGCTATATAAGTCGAATGCGGAATATTTGCGCTATTGGTCCAAGAGATTAAGTGTTATCCGAAGAAGAAAAAGAAAAATAAATTCTAAAAATTGTATTAATTAAATCTTGCCATATTTTTGAAAAAATTTGAAGAGATCCTCTAACCGAGATTTGATTTTTTCCAATTTCAAATAGTTTAGAACATTAGTTGCCCACTGCCTTCTGAAAGGTGGGTTGGGATTCTTCCAGTTAAGCAAGACAAGACCATGTGCTAGAAGTGTGGTGTAGGCAATTACAACCAATTTGTCCTTCTCCACTTGAAGCACATCTGGGAGCCCACCAAACACAGCACTTAATGGGAGTGATTGTGACACCAGGGATGTCTGATTAACATTCAAAGATTTTTGCCCATAATATGGTGCCCTTCCAAAACGTGTAGCCCAGTGAAACTGGAGATCAATTGCAATGCCAGCATGTTTCATCTTGCCCTGGATACATTTTGGACAATTTTAAACAAGATAAATGTGATCGGTGTAAAATTGTAAGTTGATTGATTGCTTTGTGCATATGTAGCTAGAGTGTATTCTATGCATAGCTGCCTTCATCTCCTTTTTAGAGATATTAATTGAAAGATCCTTTTCCAACCATACCCAAAGATCTTTGAAAGGAAGGGACTTTCTTATATATTGTTGAGATGCTGGCTGGGTCTTCAATACTGATCAGTTAGAAATAGGTGAGAGGTGTGGAAAATTGGGTAGGTTTCTTTTCTCAGAATTTCCGATTTGAAAGTAGGGGAAAAATTATCTTGCTGGGAAGATAACTTTAATGTGTAATTTGTTCCTGAGATGCAAAAAAACATCATGTGTCTGTGATTTAAAACATTTAGAGAACTGTATGTAAAAAACATATATCTTTCTACAGTAGTGACTAAAACTAACCCCAGGAAAGTGTTACTAATTACACTCGTTTGTCATTCCCTGTACTTTTCCTGCTTGCCTTTGTCACAGCACTCCTGTATCATGCTGCACTGTTTGCTCATTAAGAAACATTTCTGACAAATGAGCTGATAAATAAATATGGCAGTCAAATAATTGCTACACTTTAGCATTCAGTGCTTTCAGTATTTTGGTACAACTAAAGGAGCAAACTCTGTAGAAAACAGTAAATATAAAGGAAACTTAAGTATTTTATGTTTACTTACCTACTTGCAAGGCAGCATATCCTTTGTCAATTGTGTCCGCCTTTTAATACTTGCCAGGTAATAAGTTGAAGCAGTCGGTGGTTATGGCTGTTTTTACTTTCTTTCTTTTTTTTTTTTTTGTTAGTATTTCTCTATTTTATATTTTCTCAGGTGGACGAGCAGATGGAAAAGTTGATGCAGCTCTTTGGGTTTTCAGAAAGTGAGGAAAGGCTTCGAGAGCTTGTCATCTCTCTCATCCAAGAAGTGTTCTCAGAATTCTTTCCAGGTATCCATTGTAATTCTGGCTTCTTCCAAATGCTCTGATGTTTAGGCTTTTCTTAAGGATTTATTATTAATGATAGACCATTGGTAAACAACAACAACAACATTTATTTCTATAGCACATTTTCATACAAACAGTAGCTCAAAGTGCTTTACATAATAAAGAATAGAAAAATAAAAAACACAATAAGAAAACAAAATAAATCAGCATTAATTAACATCGAATAAGAGTAAGGTCCAATGGCCAGGGGGGACAGAAAAAAAAAAAAAAAAAAAAAACTCCAGACGGCTGGAGAAAAAAAAAAAAATCTGTAGGGATTCCAGACCATGAGACCACCCAGTCCCCTCTGGGCAGTCTACCTAACATAAATGAAACAGTCCTCTTTGGATTTAGGGTTCTCATGGAAAGGCTTGATGATGATGGTCACGTAGAATTCTGCCTTTTAGTCCATCCATCATTGTTGGAGCATCATGAAGCTTTGAGTAGGTGGAGGTGGCACAGGCCACCACCACAAAGAAACCGGAAAAAGAAACAGAAAAGAGAGTAGGGGTCAGTACGGATTTTAGAGCTATCCTGAATAGTTATTATGAGGAAATTGAACAAAAGCTGAGGAACCACTGACACTAGTGTGCCAAATACTTTAAATGTTAAGGTGAAAGAATCCCTAAAACTATGATGTGTATAATTTCTGTTTCTCTTTCAGAGTGCAAGATCATTCCGTTTGGCTCCACTGTTAATGGTTTCAACATCCATTGCTGTGACTTGGACCTCTTTTTAGATCTGGAGCACACCAAAATATTTCAGGCTAAATCCAAAGGTTCAAGTGAGCAGGTAACCTTACACAGTCTTTTGAAACACTGTTTTAACTTTTGAGAGATTCAAGCATCACAGGGGCAGTGAGAGATGTCACTATTGCATTTTGGATGTCCATACTAGGGGTCGCAAACTCCAGTCCTGGAGGACAACCATGGCTACAGGTTTTCATTCTAACCCTTTTCTTAATGAGTGACCTGTTTATGCTGCTAATTAACTTCTTTTGAACTAATTTTAATTGACTTGCTCTTGAAGACTCAGGTCCCTTAATCGTTTCTTTTTCCTTAATTAACAAACAATAATGAGATACAAAATGAGCCAAAACAACTGGTGTCCATCATACAATATCTGAAAATAAAGAATGATGAAGGTTTCAGGAATCTCAATCATCACACGTCCCCAAAACATTTTAACTGAGCTCTTAGAAAGAGAAAATCCACAATTTTGGAAATGTCTGCTAATGCACCACGAGAGCAGTAACAAGCCATGGAATTAGAGAATTGGTTTAGTTAACAACAAGAATTGGCACCTCATTAAGCAGCTGGCTGGAGTGAAATTGGTTGGAATTTGACGCCCTCGCTTAGTTGGTCTTCTGTTGGCTCCCTCACTTCACATTTCATTTCTGTTTGGGAGCCATTTAAGAAAAGAAATGAAGCAATTCAGAGGAACAATGAAGAACTTCAGGGGAGCAAATCTTTAAGAAGCAATTCAATTAAAATGAATTCTCAAGAACTTAATTAGCAGCACAAACAGGGCACCCATTAAAAAAAGGGTTAGAATGAAAACCTGCAGCCACAGTGGTCCTCCAGGACCAGACTTGGCGACCCCGGTCCATACTGCTAACATGTATACCATTCAGGTGAAAGAGTAGTGTAAAGTTTTATAAATATTACACTTTGATGTCTAAAAGGCTGCAGGGTAAGTAAGTGACCAGTAACTTTACATCTTTATATATTGTGCTTGCTCAACACTTGCTAAAGCAAACTTAGAAATACTCCCATACTTATTAGAGACAGAAAATATAGCACATGACCGATCTTCATTAAACAGCTACACAAACACTTACACAGTGTGTGCACTTAAGGTTTGCTAAAGCTGCCCCATACAATACATTGAATAAATCATCTTGCACTGTAAAGATGTTTGCTTTAGGTAGTCTGATACTTTTTATCATGAAAACTGGTTTATCAAATAAAATATTTCATCCAGACAGGTGTCATTGAAGACACACAGTCAGAGGACTCGATCCTGTCTGACATTGACTTAGAGACAGCCTCTGAGGCTGAGGTGCTGGAGCTGGTGGCAATGGTGCTTCGGAAGTGTGTGCCAGGAGTTCATAAAGTGCAGGCTGTGACAACTGCTCGCCGACCGGTTGTCAAGTTCATCCACAAAGACTCTGGGCTCCATGGGGACATTTCAGTCAACAACAGGTCAGCATTTTTATGACTTGCCACATTTTATTAATTTTAATGTGTCTTGAATAAGAGGCTTAGCCCAGAACATGTAAAAGGTTTACTTTGGGGGTTATACTTTAAATACAATATGAAGCTGGAGGTGAACTTTGTGATTATTAGAGCTCATAAATCTCACCCCGTTTCCTTTTTGTTTTTTTGAATTTTAGGTTAGCAGTTAGAAATACGAGCTTTCTTAAGTTGTGCTCTGCTCTTGATAAGAGGCTTCGACCACTCGTCTATGCTGTCAGGTACTGGGCAAAGCAAAAGCATCTAGCTGGTAAGTACTCTGAAAATTCTGCTTCCCAGTTAAAAGACTAATTTCTTCAGGCTTCTGTTTTAGATGAACAACAGATGCTGTGCTCCTTTAGAGAATGTTTCTAAAAGGAGTGCATTTTTTAATTTTACTTTCTCCTTTAGAAATATGATTTAGGTATTTTAAGGGTTTTTTTTTTTTTTTTCTTTCAATCAGTTTAATGGGACTAATCCTGTTCATAGCACACTAGAGAAGCACTTAACACCTGACAGCACTAGAGAAAGGGACCGATTGTGGATCAGGGCACTAGTCCATCATATAGCACATTTCACACACATTTCACCCATCCTTGCTCACATGGAACAAACAGACATGGCAATAACATGCAAAGTTAAATGGCATTTGACCAAGCTTGTTATCCAAACTGACTTTTTGAAGGTGTGATTCAGTAGTTTACACATAACACTACAGCAGGGGTCTCCCAACACGTCGCTCACGAGCTACCAGTAGCTCACAGCCCCTTTCCAAGTAGCTCACCAAAGGGTTAATGAATCCTACATAAATCTGAAAACTTGATTAGTCAAATTAGGGGTGGGCAATCTTTCCAAAAAATCATATCATGATCCACAATCTGAATAGCAATCTTATCTTTTCAATGTGGCATACGCTTCAGAGAATATCCGGACTCAAACTCATCAAGACCTAAGTAATACTGTATTTTAAATATCATACAAAGTTGAATTCAATTGTTCTCTCATTCGCTAGCTAAGTGGAGTTAAGAAACACGCCCCGAAGCTGGCGAATGAGTGAATGAGGAAGGCCCCTCCACTCAACCCACTGTGTGTTCCTCAGATTCGCGCAAATAAATCGGTACCGCAAGTGAACTATGTTACATAGCGAAATCAGAGAAGTCACAAAATCAACCAGAATGTTCAAGCAAATTATAGAAAAAAACCCAATCTAAATCTGTTAAGTAGTTACTTCGTGAAAAGCGGACAGACATTGGATTTTATATATTATACAGTATATTAGTAAGCATTCAAAATAATGTGCAGTTAAAGTCTCAACAGCATTCTCAGCATTTCTGGAGCTTAGTAGAGCCAGATAACTATAAGAATCTTCACCAAGCAGCTCTGTAAATGTCTGCTTTGTTTGGCTCTCCATACCTCTGTGAGTGGGCCTTTTCTGACCTGAGTGTCATGAAATCAAAGATCAGAACAAGACTGACAGATGAACATTGAAATGACTCCATCAGAGTGAACCTAAGTGGCTCCACTCCACCAGACACCTGCCTCTCTTGTTGACTCCATGCAGTGCCAGTCATCTCACTAACTAAAAAACACATCACACATGCAACTGGACATGTGAATATGTGACAAGTGACATGTGACAAAATGACAAATGAATAAGTCATATCTGCGGATTCGTAATTGCATTTTTTTGTTTTGACAGCCTTCATGTTTTAATTCAATAGTGTGAGATACACTAGAAAATGCATACAGACATGCAGGTGAACTAAATATTTTTTTGTGATGTTTTAATGCAAAATGTGAGTTGTGGACACCAACATCTTGTAAATGTTCAGGCAAAACAAGCTTATTCAGTTTGTTTAGGTTGAAATAAGCTATGAGAATAAACGTTAGAAAACATGAGTAGCTCTCAGCCATTTTCATTTTGTAAAAGTAGCTCTCATGGGGGGGGGGCTATTTAGAGACCCCTGCACTACAATGTCAGCTTGTTTTAAAACCCCAATAAATCCTTTTTAAAAGTTCTCTTCTCTATGGTGAGCATATAATAAAGAATAAAGTGGGAGGGGATATCTGAGAAAGATGGAGGAAAGAAAAAAATGTTGGACTAGATGAAGCTGGCCTTGCAGCCAGTAGGTGGCACCAAAAGCTTTATATTTCATGTCTATGTACTTCGGAATTGTACATTCTTGTATTTTTTTTTTTTTTTATTTCTATTTTCCATTTTTAGGTTTTTTTTCCCAAAACCTAGGGAGGAGAACAGGTGCAGTTAATGTTAGTGAGAATGAAATGTTTGTACACAGTAAATATTGTGATGCATCTTTCCATACCAAGTGCTATCCAAAGTGTTTTGAAAATACGACTCTTTCTAGACGTCAGTGTGTGATGCGACATTATAAGCAGCAAAACTTGTAACAGTTTTGTGTTTCATGTCTGTGTCTTTCTTAGGGCAGTTTCATACACAGCTTAACACTGTAATTGAGTAATGCACATTGGTAATAAATATTCATGAAATCATTAAATCCATTCATCCAACTGTTTATCAAACCTATTTAATTCACTTTACTGGGAGCCAGAGGCTATCTCTTTAGATAGATAGATCATTATTTGGCCCCAGGGGCATATAGGCAGCATTGGATCTATGGCAACAGCCAACCTTTTATTAGGCACTAGTCCATCACAGGACATGGTTGCACATCCCTAAACATACTCGCACAGTGCCAGTTTTACAGTTGGTAGTAAGCCTAACATGCGCTTCTTTGAGATGTGTGAGGAAAGCCTGAACACGGAAGAAAAAAATCCATGTACACATGGGGAAAACAATGCCGACGTCAAACTTGAGGTGACCAGGATAAGTTTCAGTATCAGGACTCTCAAGCGTAAAGGCAGTGGCTCTGATTGCTCTGCCAGTCCAAATCACAAAATATAAATTCTATAAGTCACACTTTTAATACTGTGCAGTGTGAGTGGGGTTATTAGCATAAAAGTGTGGCATTTACTGTGTACTTAATCTTATATGCCTTCAGTCGTTTTGTATTTATGCTCTCAGCAGCCACTTTAATAGATACTCTTGCTTATTAATGCCAATGGCCTGTTTTACAAAACACCAATTTATGATGAAAATGGAAAGATCATCTAGAGATTTAGTTGTCATTTGAGCAAATACTTTATTGGTCAGGATGTGTTTTCTAGTAAACTTTGAATACTTGAAACTTTGAAACTTTGATTGTTGGTGCTAGATATGGTGGTTCCAGCATTTCTCAAACATCTGCCCTCTTGGAATTCACACACTACAGTCCATGGGGTTTACAGAGACCTGGCCAATTAACCAAGCGGCAGCTCTTTGAACAATGGAAAAGGGCAGAGAATAATTTCCAGGATCATTCAAACTAATAAACTCCTTAAGCACTCAAATAACAGCCCTCAATGGAGCATGCAGTAGAACATTTCTGAGCACACAGTGTGTTGGACTTTTAAGGTGATAGGCAGCAGAAGCAAAAGGGGTTCAGCTTCAGGGGTTCAGCTTCTGTCAGCTTTGGATTGGAAGATGAGGCTATAGTGGACTCATTATCACCAAAATTGCACAACTGAAAATGGTGGAGAAATTTCACCTTGTCTGACAAATTATGAGTTTTGCTGAATGAGTAACATAAACAAATGGATCCATCCCGCTTTGCATCAGTGGTATTGGCTGGTGGTGGTACTGTAATGATTTTGGGAATGATTTCTTGGCATATTCGCCCACTTACTATTAGTTTAGTATCATATAAATTCCACAACCTCCCTAAGCATAGTTTATGACCATGTGTATACATGTTTGGCCACAGTCTGCGCTTTCTAAGCGGCTAATGAAACCTGAATCATGTCATTGTGGTTCTACAAATGTGACAGTGTCTGCAGTTCACTCCAGTGGCTTACACAGACTCCACTCCACAGATCTCAAATCAATCGAACATCTTTGTGATCAGGTGAAGCAGGAGGTCTGCAGCGTGAATCTGTGACCGAAAAATCTTAGATAATTGGATGATATTATTGATTCATTAGGGACCAAAATTGTGAAGGATTTTTTTTTTTACAGCACCATGTTGAATTCAATCCTGGAAGAGTTCAAATTGTTCTGGAGACAACCGGAGGTTCTAACTGGTATTGGATAGGTAAACCCAATGAAGTGGCCACTAAATGTATACACTTATTCAGCATCAGACAGTATTTATTAGTAAACACTCTTACAAAGTGATTTACATCTATATATATATATATATAGATAAAATCCAACGTCTATCTGTCCGCTTTTCACAAGGATGTTTTTTTTTTTCCTTCTATAATTTACTTGAAAATTCCAGTTGATTTTGTGACTTCTGTCATTGCACTAAGAATCATAGTTCACTTGTAGGAGTGATATATTCGTGCTAATATGAGACAGAGGCTGCTTGCCAAGGGGAGGGGGAAGCTGGGCAGGGCCCTCCTCACTGTCTTTTTTCACAAATACGTGGGCAGAGCTGCAGTGGATGATTAGTACTGTGTATAAATAACATTAATATTTAAGACCTAGTTAACCCTGTTCAGTGTCTTTTATGTAATCAACCCTGTATGTAGTGTGCCGGTCCATTTCAGAGGCTCAATAGGAGCTACTTTAGAATCATTAGCCTGCCCCACACGTCTTTAGGGCTGTCAGAGGAAGATTCTGAAGGAACAACCACACTGAGACAGAGAGAATATGCTAACTCCATAAAGACCATGAGTGGCTGTGACATTTTGAACCCAGGATATTAGATTTGTGAGGCAGTAGGGCTAACTACTGCGGTGCAGCACATATTGCCTTGTTACGTGTTGGAAAAACACTCCATCAGGAAAGGTTTTGAGTTGACTGAATCTATAAAAAAACATCCTATTAAAACTTAAGGAAGGTGAAAGAGATTTTAAACTAGAATGCTGATAAATTTAATTTGAACATGTTACTGGATAAAAGTAGAATGCTGAAATTATTAATACATTTGTTATTCTTTTTTCTTTCCTAGGACAATCTTCTGGCAGAGGTCCTACACTGAATAACTACGCCTTAACTTTACTGGTAATTTTTTTTCTTCAGAATAGGGAGATTCCGGTCATTCCATCAGTCAACCATCTTAAAGAACTTGCTGGTAGGAACTTGTATACTTTCTCTTTTCCCTGAGATTTTTTTTTGTATATAACTCACTGTAGTTTATCTTATTTTCCTCCATATATAACAAATACTCGATTTTTAAACATACTAGACTGCCTATAGAACAAAATGTATTTCTTAATTCTGCAAATGCAGAGTTGCCCATTAAGAATATGCTGCTACTTCTACTTTTTACTCTTCATCTTTTACCACTTTTATGTGGGGCTGAAGTGCCTGATCAACCTTCTCCAAAGAGCTTGGTCCTGCACCTCATGTCCAGTCAAGTCCATTTCCTTCTGATCTTCTTTTACTTTCTCTGTCCATCTCTGCTGTGGCCTTCCATCTCTTTTACTTCTCACTGTACTTCCGTTCCCATCACTCTCTTGCCCACATACTCATGGTCTCTCCTCATCACATGTCTGTACCATTTTTCAACATACTTTACTAGATGTCTCATTTTTTTTGTACCTCTGATTGCCTCATATCTTCTTCTGTCCTTTTTTTTGTAACTCAACACATCCATCTCAACATTCTCATTTCTGCCACATCTAACTTCTCCTGTGCTCTCTTTACTGCCCATGTCTCGGATCCAGACATCATTGCTGGTCTTACTACAGTCTTGAAAACCTTACCTTAATTCTTCGATCACACAATTCCTTCTTCCAGTTGTTCCGTTCACAGTGCACTCTGTGGGTTATTTTTGCTTCTAGTTTTCCATCTCGGGCGACCACTGATCCAAGATACTTAAATTTATCCACTCTTTCCAGTAGCTCTCCCTGCAAGCTAACTTATGAATCCTGATCATCGTTAAATGTCATGTATTCTGTGTTTTTCCTATTTATCTTCAGTCTTCTATCTTCCAAAGTTCTTCCCCTTTCTTCCAACTTCCTCTCCACTTACTGTTTTCTGGTTTTACACAACACAGTGTCATCAGCAAAAAGCCTGCACCAGGGGGATTAGTCTTTTATCAAACAAGACAACACATCCATAACTAGATCAAAGAGATAAGAACTTAAAGAAGATCCCTGATGGTGACCTCATCTACCTGGGATATTGTCTGTTATACCAGCCGTGCTTTTAACCCGAGTCTTCACTGCCTCAACATATCCTGGACAATCCTCACATACTTCTGTGGTCATTGTTTCTCTCTCATGAACCTCCAGATCTCTTAATGTGGCCTTCTATCATAAGCCTTCTCTAAAGCAATAAACACCATATGCAACCTTTTCTGTTTTTCTTGATACTTCTGTATCTCCTGCCTCAATGCAAAGACGGCATCAGGTGTCACTTTCCCTTGCATAAAACCAAACTGCTCCACCCCAATGGTGGTCTCTTTAAGCATTCTCTGTATAACCCTTTCCCAAATTGTCATTTTATGTGACATCAGTTTTCTCCCACTGTAGTTTCCACAATCCTGAATATCATCCTTCTCCTTATAAGTGGGTACAATCTCACTCTTCCTCCACTCCTCTTGTATTCTATGCTGTTCATACATCCTCTGCATTAGATCCACACATTTCTACTCCCACTTTTCCTAAACTCTTCCACACTCCTGTTGGTATTTCTTCCAGGCCTGTTGCCTTTCCATTATTATTCTCTTGCTTCTTCCGTATTCTTGGTAGAAGCCCTTTATTTGGGTCTCCGTCCTCAAATACTACCCTTGGATTTTCTTCATTCAAAAGCTTTTCAAAGTACCTCTTCTACCGCTTCTATTCTTGATCCTGTCATGCTATCATTAAGAACTTTTCAGCACATATAAATAACAAAGGACTTGTTGCCACTCATATTCAACTATGTCTTCATTTCTGATATTGAGGTTTTGTAATTTCAGGAGAAGGTGACCAGTGTATAATCGAAGGCTGGGATTGTTCATTTCCCAGTGACGCCTCGACACTGCCACCAAGCAAAAACTGTGAAAGTCTATGTAAGTAATGTTTTCTTTCCAGTTGCTTCTAAAAGGTCACTCGCAAAAGACAAAAGATTTTCTGCTTATTTAGAACCTTTAGTCTTCTTAACTAAATGAGTGATTTTTCCAGTAGTACGATAGGCTTTACTTATTGAAAGCATAATAGAATATGTCTTCATTTTTTTTTTTTTATGCATGCACAGCTATGGACTGGTCAGTCTTGCATAAACACAAGGTCCCCTCTGCTATTCCAAGCTAGGGCCCATTTGTTATATATATATTTTTTTTATGTTTTTATTAGTTTTTTAGCACTCATCTTGAAGCTATTGCTGATGTAGCTTGCTGCCCCATGACAAAACCATTCAAAGGTTTAATATAAAGTGCACTTTATTGCAGCACACTTGATTATTTACTCATTTGACATCTAGAACCTGCCTTTAAAGGGCATCTTAGTAAAATAAATATTCTCTTTCATTTCTGCCTCTAGATATTGACGTCTGAAAATCACATTTATGACTTGCCTTTTTGACATCATTTCTGTTTTCTTGCAAAATACAGTAGGAACTTGTTAGTCATATTGTCGTCATTTTAGGTGGTCGTTGGCGAAATGTGCAACAGCCTTTTTTTTGGCGAGCGCATTTTGTACTGTAAAAGATGGTTTATGAAAATGAGCTCTTGATACGGAGGACCTGTCTTCTGTGGAGCATAAAGGGAAGCCTGATAAATCCATGTTTATTAAACAGCTGAATGCTTTTTTTTTATTTTTCAATGCAGAATGCAGGGATGCAACTCGAGCCTCATATCTAGTAAGAAAGTAGTAGTATTTAAACTGTCTTCTGAGGTATTTTTGTTTTTATTTTTCTTTGCCTGAAGTGAGTCTCTAGTTGGGTCCTTGCCTTTGCTGACCATTGCTAGGTGGTGCGTGGCCACATTTTTATTTTTTAACACTTTTCTCTGGGGGTTTGTTGCCTTCCTACTTAACATGTTGACTGCTATAGTGATAGTTTGTTCCCGACATACACTTTAAGAAACTAATTTAATGCATTTTGTTATTGAGTAAAACTCACAATAAAAATATATTTACAGTACATGTGTTGGATAAGCTTGTTGCTTAAACGTGTTAAGTACTAATTTAGAAATGATGCTATTGGTTTACTCTGGTTCCTTTAATCTAATACTACATTTTGCCTAAAGAGCTGAAACCATTCATTGTGACAGATGTACAAAAATGGAGGGTATCAGGATGGGGACAAATTTTTTTTTTTTTGCCCTACTTGTAATTTACTATACCACTTCTGCCCCATTCACATAAAAACATACACATTTTGACAAATGAGAGAGGACCATGCAGTCCATCAAAGCTTTTTTGTTTAGCCAATAGGTAAGCTGTCCCAATATCTCCTACAGAGTCTTCTTAAATGTTTCTGCTTCAACTCCACGTCTCGGTAGTTTAGTTTGTTCCAGATTCCCACAACTCTTTTTGAAAAGAAGGGCTTCCTGGGTTCAATCCAAAATGCACTTCCCTTTAATTTCCACAGGTGTCCTCAAGTATACTATTTACCTTTTAGATCAGTGATTCCCAGCCTCGGTCCTGGGAGCACACTGTGGCTGCAGGTTTTTGTTTCAACCAGGTTCTGTTTCACTTGGACTCTTGGGCTAATTAAGTGATGTGTTATTTCCCAAGTGCTGTGTTTTTGGAACAATATAGAAATTAGAAAACTGGTTTGGTTGGTATTGGTTTGGTATTATTTATACTGTATATATATAATATATAAATAAATGTACCAAGCAATTATATGGGAATAATGTATGCAATTATATGGGAATAATGTATTTGTTTTCTTTTTAACAATATTTTCATCTTGATTTCCATTCTGTTTTTCCAGGTGTTCTAATTGTTTAATCAATTCATTATTTTCTAATTAGTGGGTCTGATACTAAAGTAGTTGCAGCCTTTGATTATTCAGTGTTGTTTGCCTGGGTGTCTGCTCTGCTCATTTTTAATTGCCATTAATAAGATACAGCGAAGGGGGAGAACTGCACAGAGACAGGGCAAAATATAATGAAATCAACAAAAGAGAGTTAAGCATTTAAATAAATAGCAAAAGCAGAAATATTTCTAAATCTATACTAATAAAAGGCAAAGCCCTCACTCACTCACTCACT
>JANRMT010062850.1:27724329-27734817 GCA_026402145.1 Polypterus bichir lapradei | reverse complement strand
GTGAAATGCATTAAAGTATGTATGTTACATTTTACAGATAAATCGTTAATTCAGTGTAAATATTGAATACTGTTAATAATTACACACATGGGGATGACACAGTGGCGGAGCGGTAACACTACTGTCTCGCAGGGTGTCACGTCGCTGGTATACCCTACCTGGAGTTTGCATGTTTTCCAGGTAGGTTTCCACAGTGTGCTCCAGTTTCCTTCCAAAGACCTGCAGATTTGGTAGCACTAAAATACTGCCAGTGTGTGTGTGAGTGCTTGTATTCACCTTGTGATGAGCTGATGCCCCGTCTAGAGATTGTTTCTGCCTCGTGCCCAGTGCTTGCTGGAATGGGCACATCCCTGGATTGATGGATTTAATCATTAAGCATCCTTTTCAGAGATATTGCGGTAAGGTATCATCAGAATTTAATGTGTGTTCCAGGCAATTCACAACACAGCGAAGCCAAACCTTTTCTCACCGTGATAATATCTCGCTCTGCCTCCTGATGGATTCCTCCAGATTTACGTAAAGTACGCGCGCAAGTATAAACGGTAAAACGCTTGCGTAGCAGGAGCGTCCACTGGAGCATGTGACGCGTCGCGTGAAGTATAAACCTGGCCTTAGGATTCTTCCAGTTTATCAAGATAAGTCTGTGTGCCACTGTAGTACCTTGTTAGCATATCAACTAACCCATCCTGCAAAGCATCCAGCCTTTCCTCACTTTGCAGTAGTGTGATGTGCACACTCTGAGTAGAAATGGTGGAATATATAACACAAATGGGGAGCATTGACTGAGCGGGTCAATTTTTGGGGGCGGTTGGGAATACTACAGTGAAGAACAGCTGATGTTGATGTATGCACTCATCAGACCCAGAATCCTTTATTCTTATCCTGCCTGTGATAATTACCGTATATGCTCACCTATAAGTTGGGTCTTTAAACCTGAATAAATTAATCATAAAATCAGACCCCGACTTATACGCCCGTTCAAAAATGCGGCACTTATTTTTATTTATTTATTTATTTATTTATTTATTTTTACATCTTCTTGCCTCCTCTAATCTCGCACCAGTTTCTCAGACTCATGATTTTGTTGCAGCAGCACAGTTACCAATTTCTTTCGCTACTTCAACGACATTTAATTTAAAACCAGCTTCATATTTTCTTCTGATTGAATGCTCCATTGTAGATAAGGGATGCTCTTACCATAAAGGTGTATGAGGGTATGAGATACAAAAAACACAAATCAGTGCAAACGCAGCATCGGAATTGTGTGGGTATTACTGTGTGGTTGCATAGGCACAATAGAGAGAGAGAGAGAGGTTAGGAGCACGTGCTGATACAGCACATTGCTGCACCCACATAGAAAAAAAAGCCCGTGGTTACTCTCTCGTGAGTTTTCTGCATTCGACTTATACGACGAACATTATAAAATACCAGAAATTATACTGTTAAAATCAAGTCCTGACTTATCTGCAGGAGAACTTATCCGCGAGTGTATATACAGTAGGTGACTCTGAAGAACAAGCAGCCAATTATGTAGTCTCACCTTTCTTTATACACTTTGTCAGAGCATTATTAAATGGATCTAAAAATTGTTTTGTTTTTTTTTTTAAGCCACAAAAAATGTTCAAACTGCACTTTTTAGATGTCTGCTTTCCTTGTAGTGAGCCAAATTCACTTTTTCCTCTTTATCTTCTCTAGGCACCCTGCTCTCTGAGTTTTTTAATTTTTATGGCCAGTTTGACTTTGTGAGTTCTGTGATTTGCCTTCGAGATGGGAAGGCTCTCCCTGTGACTGCCTTTCTTTCCAACAAGGAAGGCAAGAGCCCACGCCTTGGGCCCGTCAACATTCTGGACCCCTTTGAGCTGTGTCACAATGTAGCCGCCAACCTCAACGAGAGGAGCGAGCAGCGTTTTCGGAAGCAGTGTCTGGAAGCCGCCAAGTACTGCCGAAGTCTGCAGTATCAACGCAAGTCTGCCAAAGGCAAAGTCTGGGGCTTGGTGCGACTCTTCAACGAAGACAGTGTTTCAGCTGAGGGCTCGCCTGGTGTGCCTGGTGAGGTGAGCCAGGAGAGGATGGTCATTGATATCCCCTTCAAGTTGGCTTCCCTCTCAGAGGAGACCAGGAAAAAGCTTTGCAACTCTGATGACTTTCGACAGCTATGGTTTGGCTGGGTATCTGCAGCTGTGCTGAGCGTGCTGGAGGACATGTTGAAGTGCACTTGTTGCATTACACCTGCTGCTCTTCAGTATTCAACGACCGCAGAGCACTGTGCAGAGCTGGAAGCTGGTGAAGACCCACATACACAGCTCCCGGAGCTCTCGATCAGTGTTGCTGATCACAACGAACCTTCAGATGAGGTACAAGATGGAAAAAATCCTCCAGAAGTAAACAGCAATGAAAGTGATACGACGGCCAGCACGGCTGGTGAATCTCTTAATTCAAGTAAACGACATCGCTGTTCTGACGGAGGTGCATCCAGCTGCAAGAAGCTAAGGTTTGAACCAGAAAATATGGCAGGTAATGCCAGTTGGTATTGCACACTCTGGCACAAGGTTTGGGTTGGACGGAGAAAAATGAGACGAGATATTTTGCGGGGTCTAAAGGCACCAAGGACAGATAAAAATGATGATGATACCGATGGCGGTGGTATTGATCTGGAGGCCAGAGTGTCAGAGGCGATAGCACAGCAGGAGCGTGCAGCCGGCAATACGTCCGAGCCCGTCCTCAATTTCACACTTCATTTAGAAGTAGTTGGTGGCACAGAAAGCACAAGAACTTTGGCAGTTATTACTCCAGTCCAGGACGCCAGTGGCCTTTTCCAGGATTTCTTCCATTTCTTGCAGTTATTTCTACCAAAAATGACCGAGAAGCTCTTGGAAAAAAAAATAAAATAGACTGCAGTTAAAAGAAGTACATCTGTAGGTTCTAGGAGTTGGTTATCTATGACACACAGTGTAGTCAAATTAGTGCTGAGGATGCAGTCCAGGCTGGTGGTGTTCATATGGTGAGCCTAAGACAGTGAATGCAATGAATGTATTTTGATTAATCATTGTTTTATTTATTGAAGCCATCAAGTGCCACAGGTTTGTAACATGGTGGGAAGCTCACTGGGATGCCCTTTTGTATAATAAAAATAAAAAGTGCTGCCAGTCTCTGATAACCAAAGAAAGAAGATCCGATTTCTAGACATTTTCTTCAAGTTTGAATAGCAGAAAGCCTGATGATTATCAAAATGGTGAGTTTCAACCCAGAAGCCTCAAGGGGTTGTACAGAAGTTAAGGTGGGTGGAGTTTGGAAGAAAGTTACGTAGGGTTTGGGGGGCTGAAGGGGGTGGGGTAGGGATGTGGAATTGTGTTTGCATTCCTGTCCAAACTGCTCTAGTAGGTCAAAGAGCTGACTGATAGTTCTAAATCAGGATTTTACTAGGATGCGTTGCTTTTCTGACAGCAATGTGGATGGAGAATTTGGAAAAGTCTTATCTTTTGAAACACTTGCAGAAATTTTTAGGAAATATTTCCCACATGGACATAAATATGAAGTGGATGGCTTCTTATCTTAATAAAACCAGATTAAAAAAAATAGGTAATAAACTACCTTGGATTTTGTTACATTGACTTGATATTTTTATGGAATGACAAACGACAATTGAGTCGTCAGTAGGAGGCACTGAGCACATGAGCTGAAGAAGTCTACTTCTTAACAAACTGCAGAAACCGAAGCTTTAAACCAGCTGTGTTTCACCAAGAGTGCTTGCCGTACCATCTGAAAGTGTTCAGTAAATTTCCGCTCAGGAAGAGTCGAGTGAATATTAAGTAATGATCAGAGATTATTTCATGTTATTGGAGTGGTAAAATTGAGTTATTATAATAGATTCTTGGTTCATCATCCTGCTAGAGAGTGGAGATGTGTAAAGGTTGCAAGTGCGATTTTACCAATACTCTGTACACGAGTCAACATCAATACCGTAAATGTTGGTGGAGGAAAAAAAATGATGGGCTACAATATCCACTTTAATGAAAGGTGTGTGTGTCTGTCTGTCTGTTCATCCAGATGCTATGTCTCTGTCATTCCGCAAGAAGTTGCGTAACAAAACATTTTTTGTAGTAAAATGCCTTTCATTTCTCATTCCAATGGATGGTACATAAGCCTTAACACTGCTTTTACAAATCCCATACCAAGTGGCATTCCTTTGCATTTGCCATTCCAACAGATGGTACTCCTTTTATGGTCACGCACCAAATAGCATATAACAGACACATATGTGCTGCATTTATCATTCCAAAGTATCCAACATAGTAAACATCTATAGTAATAAAATGCATTGAATTTTCCATTCCAACATATAGTGCATCACAAATATCACTGCTTTTATGAATCCCATACCAAATGGCATGTAACAAAGACATATACATTGCATTTGTCATTCCAGCAAATGGGGCATCATCAACATTAACACTGCTTATGGATCCCATACCAAGTGGCATATAACAGACACATGTATAGTGTGGTGCACTGCAAATGTTAACACTGAGGTCTGTATTGATTACTTCGATGTCAACCTGTCTTAGATGGGTAGCACTGCTAGTAGATGATTATCTAGCAATAATAGTTATGATGATAATAATCCTCAAGTTGGCATGAGACAGATGCAGCAAAATAAGATTAAATGATTAACACAACACCAGGACTGCAGCCCTAGACTTTACAGCTAAAGGCTGATTTAAATCAAAGTACTGTATATGCTTCTCTCAAATGGGCAGATTATGGCATTAATAGGTCTGAGTTATATGGAGAGACTGAAGGAATTTAACCTTTTCATCTTAAGCATATGGAGATGAGGAGGTGACATGACTGAAGTGTTTAAAATTGTTAAAGGAATTAGTGTGGTTGATCCTAATCCTTACTTTAAAATACACGCAGTTGTAAACGACGTGTTAAGGGCAGAACCACAGACACGTGGAGTACATTACATTACCATCTCGTATTGTGGTGGAGAGTTGGACTTTCGGGACCTTCAGAGCTGCAGACTGGACGACTGTGTTGGACTGAATGGCCCCCTCTTGTCACAATTTTTCAAATATTCCTTTAGTACACGTAGTGCCTGTGTTTTATTTTATTTTTATATTTTACTTCAATTTTTTGCTTGGTAAATGTGATCTTTTTGAGTAGACGTGTTCTCTGTAGTGGCAGCATTAACATATTGTGCCGTTCCTTTGGTTATTGTATAGCGCTCCTCACTGATGTAACCGTAACTGGCTTGGAAGTAAAATGTAATTACATAATACACATCCATAAAAGTACAGATTCATTTAAACACACAGTAAAGCGAAGCAGTTCCCAGCATATTGACACAAGTGGATTCTAGCAATATGAGTGTCCATCAAAATAATAATTGAGATGTGGCCGGTTGACAACTGATGCACTCAGTCCAGACGCGGTGGCATTTGCTGCCACACATCTTCCAGACCCAACTGAAAATTAAAGGTAAAAATAAGGCAAGTAAGTAAGTGCTTGAGACCCGAGATGCTCAATGGCCTTTGGTTATTTGCTTAAGCGTTTGCACGCAAAAGCTGACGGCCATGCCGACGTTTGAAAGGCAAATGGAGATGTGGCTCTCCGGCGAGACCAAGATGGATCCTTTACTCTGACAATTCATAATTGCCTGGAAGGCCTCCAGGCGCCAGAAGACAAACCTGGCGTGAAAAGTACCGCGTTTCCATTGCGATTTAATTCTCGGCGCCGGCGGCTGCAGCCGCTCTCCCGGTGAGCGTGCGCATTTCATCCATCTCATCATGTTTGAATTATCTGGAATGTCAGCGACGAGTCATTCGTTATCAGCACCACAGCCGGCTTAACTGACATTAGAAGTGAACGCCGGGGTCTCCGTCTCGCACGATAGAGAGAAAAGCTGACTTTTGGAGAGCTTGCTTTCCTACTTTTAAATTTTATTTATTTAGTATTTATTTTCTATGGTTTCTTGTCAAACGGTGGCGCAGTGGGTAGCGCTGCTGCCTCGCAGTTACCAGACATGGGTTCGCTTCCCGGGCCCTCCCTGCGTGGAGTTTGCATATTCTCCCTTCCTCCGGGTACCCCGGTTTTCTCCCACATCGTTCTACATTGTCCCTAGTAGACACTCTCCCTAGTGTGTGGGCTGGTGGCCTGCCCGGGATTTGTTTCCTGCCTTGCGCCCTGTGTTGGCTGGGATTGGCTCCAGCAGACCCCCGTGACCCTGCAGTTGAAATATAGCGGGATGGATGGCTGGATGGTTTCTTGTCAACCACTGTGAGGCATTAAGTTTTAGGGTGCCCATCTAACTTCAGCTCCTATTTAGGAGTTTTGGAGTGCTGATCATTTGTTTTTAGAGGCAGTGGTTAGCGCAGTTACATTTCATTTTAATGATTTGGCTGACGCCTTTATCCAAGGTGATTTACAACATTTGAGATCCCACTGGTTACTTTTGTTTTTCCAGTTGGAGCACAGGAGCCATAAGTGGGATTTGAACCCACATCCTCAGGGTTTGAAGCCCAAAGCCTTACTCCACATTGCTGCCACCATAAAGATGTGCTTGATAGGTTAATTGACAACTCAAAACTGGTCTTGAATGAGAGGAAAAGAGTGGGCTTTGTGATGGACTGGTTTGGCTGGTTACTGACTTGTGTCCATTGTTGCTGTTGTAAACTTTTCATGTCCCTTGATCCTCCATGTTGAAAATTAACAATTGGCATCAGAAAATCATGAGGTGCCTGAGCATCCACCATACTATTGGAATATCATCTGCACTTACACTTTGGGTGGCATACAGCTCTGGGTGACTAGCTTCTGTAGTAATAAAATATGTTGCGTATGTTATTCTAACAGGTGGTACATCACAAACATTAACACTGCTTTTACAAATACAATACCAAATGTCATATAACAAAGACATATTATTGCATTTATCATTCCAACACATTTAGCATCAAAAACATTTTTAGTAATAAAATGTTTTGCATTTGTCATTTCAACAGATGGTGCATCACAAACATTAAAACTGCTTTTATGACTCCCATACCAAATGGCATATAACAGAGACATATGCATTACACTTGTTATTCCAATGGATTGTTAATTACAATCATTTTTAGTAATTTCCCATGGGATTAATAAAGTATTTATCTATCTATCTATCTATCTATCTATCTATCTATCTATCTATCTATCTAATAAAATACATTGCATTTGTCATTCCAGCAGATGGTGCATAGCAGACATTAAAACTGCTTTTATGAATCCAATACCAAATGCCATATAACAGAGACATATGCATTGCCTTTGTCATTCCAACAGCTGGTGCATGACAGACATTAACACTACTGTTACAAATCCCATACTAAATGGCATCTTACAGACATATATTCATTGCATTTGTCATTCCAACATTTGCAGTTTAATAAGCATTTGTAGTAATAAAATACATCATACTTGTCATTCCAATAGATGATGCATCACAAACATTAACATTGTGTTTATGAATCCCATACCAAATGGCATATAACTCGAAGGAAATGTTGGGGGTCCCAGCCAGGACACTCCATTTAGTTGCAAAGCAGGACAAGAACTGAAAATAACAGGCCAGGATAGCGCAAAGGGTCAATGAAGGGTAAAAATGTTTAGGTATTGACTTCAAAATGATACGCTCTGGGGAGCAGTCCTGTCACAAGGTCGGAGCTTCGTAATGCAAAGGAATGAGCCAAAGGGACGTGGCCAGTTGCCCTCAATGGGTGTCTCCTCCGACATGTGGGTGGTAAGAGAGATGTGAGTGTTAGTGAGCGCCCCCTGGTGTCAGGGAGTGGTTAGGGCTTACCTCAGACGACTCTGACCCTCGGATGCACAGGTGTGATGGGTTGTTTTGCTCACCTTCTGCTTTGAATGCGTGTTTTGTTTGTCTCTGGCCAGGCTGGACGTGTATCGATGTGACTTGTTATATTTTGTGCACCCACTCTGCAAGACAAACTCATTGCGTTTAAAAGAAAAATTAGAAGTGCAGAAGAGGTCCCCATGGAGCGTGACATTAAGAAGAAATGCACGTCTGTGTCGTGGAATTTATTGCCGAGGTTAAATCCAAGCAGGCGGCCCCACTCTGGCTACATTTCTCCCGCTTTGCGGGTCGTGATTTATTTATCTGACCGTACGGAAGGAAGGGACTCACATGGTGATAATTAAAAAGTCTAAAGAACTGTTATTACCTGAATGAAAGTGGCACTTGGGCTCCTCAGAGGACATGTTTGGGAGCAACGCTCTGATTGATCGAGTCCCAAGATGCTCCCGTCCCTCCCGTTGATGCTCATCATGATAACAAATAAATATCGAGGGCAGAGCAATAAAACTGGGAAAGCCAATTAGGACTCGGAGGATCTCTCAGTAATAAAGATGAATTCTGTTGTTAATAAAAAAGCAGGGGGCCTGATTGAATTCCACAAGCGTTCGTCAACCCTTCAGTGAGCAAATGAATCGGGTCTTGGGTGCTAATTCTGCATAATGAATCTGTGCTGCGGGTGACGGAGCACGTCTTTCTGTTATTTTGTTTTATTTCAAGTTATTCTGTGGCATCCTACGGTTTGGCTTAACTCAGTCAGTGGGTGGCGCTCTGGAGGCCAATCAGAATAAAACCGGTGGCAAATAAACCACCAAAGAAATAACCGGTGGTTAACATGGAATAGAAATATCTGACTGATCGGGTCCATTCATGTGTCTTATTTACGGCACCAAGGTGCAATAGGATGCCCTGCAGAAGAAAGCAACGAGAGCCCAGCCTCCTTTTTCTGGCCTCAGTTTTTCCTTATGTGGGTGGAGAGTGACAAGGCGAGATGAATCCAAAGTAACTGGGGTGGCAGCTGGGCACAGACCCCATATATATATATACATATATTCAAACGAAAATATGTGCTTGATGGCGCCCTATCGACAAGCCAGTCAGCCTTTAAATTGGCCACTTGGCATTCACATAGATGGCCTTCTCCGGTGAGGTGATGGCCACCTTCTGAGAGCTCCTCCCTGTTTACGAAGGGTGGACAGGAAGGGGCGGGGCTACTTTTGCTCCATCACCCTCAAAGGGGCAGATTCTTGAAAGCTGTGAAGGATGGATTTTATTTTATAACATACTAGAGGGCTCTGCCCCCTGCTGGCTTCGCTTGTCAACCCCCATGCAGGCCCTACGCGTTAGTCATTTCCGGATCTGCCGCTTGCGACGAATCGTGCTGTGCTTTTGGATAAACATGAATATCAACTCTCTTTGATATCTCCATCTTTCAAAACTATTATCGCTGACAATTCGTCACATGTTGGTTTATTATATATGCGAGCGTGATCTTTCGGGTTTCATTTCTTTTTGGTCCATGTTTCTCAGATGAATTTCGTGTAAAGTGCGATACTTTTGGACGTATGGATTTGTATCCATTATTGGCTGTAGAATTTCTAACACGTCTGATCATTTAACTCTTTCGATCTCATGTTGCATCGCTTCTCCGTGATCATAAATATAAACCTGACCGAATTTTGGTTTCTTTGAAATGAAACTTGTCGTAGCTCTAATTGTTGCAGGACCACAGATTCTCATAGCATACGGTCCTAAATCGTGTAAATCTACATTTTGAGCATTGAATCATGCGAACGCGAAAAGATTATTGTAGATTCGGATAGCATTTGTGGATTTCACTTTCACCAAATAACAAATCTTTTATTTCTCGCAGATACGCCTCTTTATTGGGAGGCAACACTACTTTTCCCTGATGGCAGCACAAATTAAACGATCTACAAGTCTTCGACTTAAAGTTTAAATCTAAACAATACATTCAATCTCTTTTCGCTGTTCCATTATTTCACTAAGTAATAATTTCTGTTTTTTTGCGCTAATGCGATTTTTACTATCCTTTTTTTGAGACTTTCGAATTTTCGTACTTCCATTATCTCTAGTGTGAGTTTTCTGCATTCGACTTATATGACCGACATTATAAAATTCCAGAAATTATACGATAAAATCAAGCCCCGACTTATCCACGGGAGAATTTAAACGTGAGTATATACGGTAAATAAACATCAAGTTTCTTTAGGGTCTGACTTGTGATAACAAAACTGGTTGGAATGAAAATCTGCAGCCACTGCGGACCTCTGAGACTAGAGCTGAGTTTAGGGAGAGGCAGAGGTGGGTAGAGTAGCCAAAAATTGTACTCAAGTAAGAGTAGCGTTACTTCAAAATAATATTACTCAAGTAGAAGTAAAAAGTAGTCATCCAAAAAAATGACTCAAGTAAGAGGAAAAAAGTATTTGGTGAAAAGACTACTCAAGTACTGAGTAACTGTTTGATCATAATGAATGATTTATTTTTTAGAAATGTAATAAGACAGACAAAAATATAAAATAATATGCAAATTCTGCTATTTCCAAATAACAAAATAAAAAATGAGTAAAAATAAATAACATCTTTACAAAATAAAGATGCACAAATAACACAAA
>JANRMT010062850.1:27688622-27699408 GCA_026402145.1 Polypterus bichir lapradei | reverse complement strand
CACACATAGGCACACACACACACAGAGGCACACACACACATAGGCACACGCACACAGAGGCACACACACACACAGAAGCACACACACACGCAGGCACACACACACACAGAGGCACACACACACATAGGCACACACACACAGAGGCACACACGCACACAGAGGCACACACACACACAGAAGCACACACACACAGAGGCACACACACACGACTGTTGCTAATTTACAATCACCAACAACAACAACAGTATTTATTTAAATGGCACGTTTTCATACAAATGATGGAGCTCAAAGTGCTTTACAGGATGAAGAAAGAGAATAAAAGACAAAATATAAAAAATAAAATTAAGCAATGCTAATTAACAAAGAATAAAAGTAAAGTCCGGTGGCCAGGGAGGACAGAAAAAACAAAACAAAAAAACTCTAAATGACTGGAAAAAAAAAAACCAAAATCTGCAGGGGGTCCGAGGCCACGAGACCACCCAACCCCCCACTAGGCATTCTACCTGACGTCAATGATCTCAATCAGTCCTCATGATGTTCAGGCTTCACATGGAAGAACTAAATGATGCTGGTCATTTGGACATCTGGCCTTTAATCCATCAATGTAAGGACTGCACAGTGCCCTGATCAGGTGGTGGTGGTGCAGGTCACCACCACAGAAAACCAGAAAAAGAACAGCAGGGAAAGTAGGGGTTAGTACGGAGTGTGGAGCCATGATGGAAATTATAAATCAATGCATATACAGAATATCAGGATCACACTAAAATGAAGTCATGAGAAGGTTATGTTAAAGTAACGGGTTTTTATCAGTTTTTTAAAGTGCTCCACCGTATCAGCCTGGCGAATTTCTATCAGTCAGCTATTCCAGATTTTAGGTGCCTAACAGCAGAAGGCTCACCACCTCAGCACTAATTGTACGTTTAGCTCTTGGAATTCTAAGCAGACCCTCATCTAAGGTTACGATTTGGAGTGTAAGGTGTGAGACATTCTGAGATATAAGATGGAGCAGATTATTGAAGGCTTTGTAAACCATCAGTCGTATTTTAATATCAATTCTAAATGGCATGGGCAACCAGTGTAACGACACTAAGACTGGCGTGATGTGCTCAGATTTTCTTTTCCTAGTTAAGATTCTAGCAGGTGCATTTTAGGTGGTCCTGAGAGGAGTGCGTTACAGTAATCTACCCAACTAAAAACAAAAGTGTGAACTCATTTGTCAGCATCTTGCAATGTTATAAGAGGTCTAACTTCTGTTATATTTCTTAAGTGAAAACGTTGTCCTAGTGAGCTGATTAATATGCGATTTAAAATTCAGGTCCGAGTCAATAATCACCCCTAAATTCTTTACCTCCGTCTTGACTTTTAATCCTAATGGATCAAGTTTATTTCTAATACCCTCATTATATTCATTTTTGCCAATCACTAAAATATCTGTTTTCTCCTAACTGGACTAAGTGGTGGTGGTGGTAGGGGGGGTGGTGGTGCCTCTGAAGCGCTAATGCTAGCCATGGTGGGATGGCCTAATGGTGCTGCTATTTATAACTCTTAATGCAAGTCGCAGGTTTACTTTGTAACAGAATTCCCCAAAGGTCGAATCACCACACGCTCGACCAGACGGGCACTTCAGGTGTGTGCCGTTCTCGCCTGTCCATCTACGGAGATGTCGGCCTGTCACTGCTCTCCAGCCTGCCCGGCTCCTGTGTTTCCGCCCCTGCCGAGATTCACACAACGGGCCTGTTTTACTAACCTTAAGTGTCCCACGGTGTGACGGCCGTGGCGACTCGGGTTCCTTGGCGGTCTTTTGGTAAACACTGAAGCCTGTCATTAGAGTCAATAGCGCAGTCTCTGGAGATGCGCCTGGATATTTGCTTTCACTGGAGCTCATGGAAAAGAAGGAGAGGAACTTCAGCCATATGGCCAAAAATCAATAGGCTGCCATTTGAGTGTTAAATGTGGATGGCTCAGCCTTTAATTACAATCTGATGGGACAACTTTGGATAAATGGCCACCCACATCTAAGTGCCCGAGCCCTGGTCAGGTCTAAGTCTGTTATGAACATGAGGGCGAGGTGGCTGCTTTGAAACTGAGCTCCTGGCACTCGAGTTTAGGCCTGGCAAGGTGGTGTTGTGCGGGCTGGAGGGTAATCCAGTGCTCAGTGCTCAGAGGGTAATCCTACCTGGCAGGGAGAAAATTCTTTGTTAATTGTGGTAATCGCAACTCAAAGACGCATGATATTCTATATGGGGTTCCACAAGGCTCTATCCTGGGTCCGCTTCTTTTCTCAATCTATGCTTCCGTTAGGTCAGATTATCTCAAGTTACAACGTGAGCTACCACAGCTATGCTGATGACACACAGCTGTACTTATCAGTAGCACCTGATGACACCGACTCTCTCGAATCAATAACACAATGTCTTACTGGTATTTCTGAATGGATGAATAGTAATTTTCTCAAGTTAAATAAAGAGAAAACTGAAATTGTATTGATTGGCAAAAACGGATTAAGTGAGGTTATCAAAAATAATCTTGACGCATTAGGATTAGAAGTTAAGACCGAAGTAAAAAACTTAGGGGTAACCGTTGACTGTAACCTGAATTTTAAATCACATATTCTTCAGACCACTAGGACTGCATTTTTTCACTTAAGAAACATAGCAAAAGTTAGACCTCTTATATCATTGAAAGATGCTGAGAAATTAATTCACGCTTTTGTTTTTAGTCGATTAGATTACTGTAACGCACTGCTCTCAGGACTACCCAAAAAAGACATAAATCATTTGCAACGAGTGCAGAATGCAGCTGCTAGAATCCTAACTCGGAAAAGAAAATCCGAACACATTTCTCCAGTTCTGATGTCACTACACTGGTTACCTGTGTCTTTCAGAATTGACTTTAAAATTCTGCTTATAGTTTACAAAGCCTTAAATAATCTCGCCCCATCTTATATATCCGAATGTCTGACACCCTATATTCCAAATCGTAATCTTAGATCATCAAATGAGTGTCTCCTTACAATTCCAAAAGCTAAACTTAAAAGAAGTGGTGAGGCGGCCTTCTGCTGCTATGCACCTAAAATCTGGAATAGCCTGCCGATAGGAATTCGCCAGGCTAATACAGTGGAGCACTTTAAAACACTGCTGAAAACACATTACTTTAACATGGCCTTTTCATAACTTCACTTTATCTTAATCCTGATACTCTGTATGTTCAATTCATCATAATAACTATTCATGGTGGCACTAAAATCCGTACTGACCCCTACTCTCTCTTCTGTTTCTTTTTCCGGTTTTTCTGTGGTGGCGGCCTGCGCCACCACCAACTTACTCAAAGCACCATGATGCCCCAGCATTGATGGACTAAAAGCCAGAAGTCCACGTGATCATCATCATCATCATCAAGTCCTTCCGTGAAAACCATAAATCCAAAGAGGACTGTTTCATTTATGTTAGGTAGATTGCCCAGAGGGGACTGGGTGGTCTCATGGTCTGGAATCCCTGCAGATTTTATTTTTTTTTCTCCGGCCGTCTGGAGTTTTTTTTTTGTTTTTTTCTGTCCCCCCTGGCCATTGGACCTTACTCTTATTCTATGTTAATTAATGTTGACTTATTTTATTTTCTTACTGTGTCTCTTATTTTTCTATTCTTCATTATGTAAAGCACTTTGAGCTACATTTTTTTTGTATGAAAATGTGCTATATAAATAAATGTTGTTGTTGTTGTTGTTGTAGTAGAAGAGACCCCCCATTAAGACCCATTCTGCTGAATTGACCTCATTTGTCAAGATATTGATGGAGTGATTCAGAGACAGAAAGCAAATAGTACACCAAAAACCTGGGACGAGGGGGCGGCATGAATGAGAAATAATGTCGGTGCGTCTGGACCTGTCATCAAGGTGATAATCTTGAAGAAAGGTGGGCTCCGTCTGAGCCGTCCTAGTGGGCCTGCCTGTCAAACCTAACAACAAATCAGCCGGCCTTCTGTATTCCTGGGATTTGTATTACCAAAAGTGTGAGCCAAGTAACGGACATCTTAATGACTGGACCTCAACTCTCTGGGGTGAAGAAGAAAATGTACTGCCCCCTTAAGAAGGAGCTGATCTATTCCTGGAAACTCCTTCATAAAGTGAATTTTCGAATTACATTTAGTTGACATTGGATTCAGAAAGACCCCTTCACTTTCTCCACATTTTACCGTGTCGCAAATTAAATTTTTAGCGGAGAAAGGTGCCATTTTTGCCCACCAATCTACACTCGATAACCCATAACGACAAAGCGAAAACGTGTTCTCAGAAAGATTGGCACATGTATGAAAAATCTCTCATCCCTAGAAGTATTCAGACCCTTGGCTCTGGCCCTCCAAATTGTGCTCAGGTCCACCATCTTTGATTTAATTCTCCTTGAGATGTTCCTAGCATGTGATTGGCGGCGATCTGTGACAAACTCAATTGATTGGACATCATTCAGAAAGAGAGAGAGACATATGTGTGTAGCTGTGTGTAGAAATTCCCACAACTCCCTCTGCATGTAAGGACAACAACCAGGACGTGAAGTCCAAGGTGTTCTCTCTGTAGGCCTTCACGATCAAATTATGGTGAGGCCTAAATCAGGGTAAGGGGATCACCCCACTTGTAAAGCTTTGAGGAGCACAATGACCTCCGGAATTGTGAAATTAGAACTTTAGAACAATCGAGACGAGAAGAGGCCATTCAGCCCCACAAAGCTTGTCAGTCCTATCCACTTCCAAAAAAACTTCAAGTCGAGTTTTGAAAGCCCCTAAAGTCCTACTGTTCACCACGCTACTTGGTCGCATATTCCAAGTGTCTGAGTGTAAAAATGGAAGACGTCTGCACAAACCAGGACTCCTCCTAGAGTTCAGTAACTTGGCAAGAAGGGCCTTGGTCAGGGACGTGACCGAGAACCCAACGGTCACTCAAACAGAGTGTCAGAAGTCCTCCTGCACAGATAGGAGAACTTGTCAGAAGGACAGCAGCCCTCCATCCATCAGGCGTTTAGACGGCAGTCACTCTTGAGGAAGAGTTTTCCAATTGGCATTTAAAGGAGTCTGAGAGCAGGAGGAAGACTTCAAACTGCATGTCTGGATGAAAAAAAACAAAAAAAACAAGCCATGACGTCCAAGAAACTCTTTGTAGACCTCAGTGATAAAATGATGGTGAGGCACAGATCAGGACAAAGGGACAAAACGTCTTCTAAAGCTTTGAGTGTTCCCGGGAGCACAGTGGCCTCAAGAATCGTGAACTGAAGGAAGTTGGAAACCACCGAATTGGCAGCTGGGCAATGAAAGGCCTTGATCAGGGAGGTGACCAAGGAACCCAATGGCCACTCGAACAGAGCTTCAGAAGTTTTCTGCACAGGTGGGAGAATCTCCATTGATCAGACGCATACGACAACCTGCTTGGAGTTTTGTCAGACGCGTTTACTGTAAAGGACATTAGAACAATCGAGACGAGAACAGGCCATTGAGACCAACAAAGCTCGCCAGTCCTGTCCACTTATTTCTTCCAAGAAAGTCGAGTTTTGAAAGTCCCTAAAGTCCTACTGTCTACCACACTACTTGGTTGCTTACGAGGTGAGACGCAAATATGACTGGATTGGTAAAAAAAATAAATATTTATTGATGAATTGCAGCATTCTAAACATTGTCACCTTCTTTATACTCCCCCTCCCGATCTCCACAGCGCTCCATACGTATCTTCCATTGATTGAAACCGTGCTGGAAGTCTTCTTGCTTGAGGCTCTTCAACAGGCTTCACTTTATCCATTGAAGAAAAATGTGTTCCCTTCAGGTCACTTTTGATTTTTGGGAACAAGTAAGAATCACAGGAAGCTAAATCGGGCGAATAGGGAGGGCTGGCGCCCTTCCCGGGGTTTGTTTCCTGCCTTGCGCCCGGTGTTGGCTGGGATTGGCTCCAGCAGACCCCCGTGACCCCTTAGTTATGATGTAGCAGGTTGGATAATGGATGGATGGATAAAAAGTTAAAACAAGCCCCGTTACCCCATCCTGAGGATACCTGCTGTCAATGTCAATAACCAAAAATAACAGTCAGTCAGTGTCCAACCCGCTATATCCTAACACAGGGTCACAATGGTCTGCTGGAGCCAATCCTAGTTTAACACAAAGCAGGAACAAACCCCAGGCAGGGCGCCAGCCCACCACAGGGCACACACACACACAAAGCACACACTTGTAGGCTCGCCAATGCACCTAACCTGCATGTCTTTGGACTGTGGGAGGAAACCCACACAGACATGGAGAGAACATGCAGACTCCACACAGGGAGGACCCGGGAAGCAAACCCGGGTCTCCTAACTGCGAGGCAGCAGCACTAACACTGCACGACCGTGCCATACATACATACACTCTGTGAACGGAACCCGGGCACAGACAGGCAGACACGTTGTTTTCCACCACCACACGTTTATTTACAATATTTACAAGTTTAAAGTGCACACAAACCCCCCAAAGTCCTGGCCACACAACGCCTTTCTTCGGGCCGCCTCTACTCTCTCTTCTCCTGCCTTGTCCTGCCTCCACCCGACTCCAGCCTCGAACGAAGGGAGGCGGCCCCTTTTATCCACACCCGGATGTGCTCCAGGTGCTCCCCGGCAATCACCCGCCGACACGCCCCAGTGTGGCGGAAGTGCCGGCTGTACTCCCGGAAGCATTCCGGGTGTCCCTGCTTCTCTTCCCCCCAGCACTTCCTGGTGTGGCGGAAGTGCTGAGGTCCAGGGCTCCAAAGGCATTGGTGACCACGGGCCCCTACAGGGTTGGGCTTCCAAGCCCTCTACCCGTGGCCCCCAAAGCAACCAAGGTGGCACGTGATCCCAGGTGGGCGCAAGCCCTCTTCCGGTCCTTCATGGCATCCCGGCCGGGTCGTCGCCCCTGGCATCCCTGACAACTCCTTCCTTATTTCGAACATTCGCTACTTACTAAAAATAAACACGTTTGTGCGATATCGTGCATTAACTTAACTTACTTAATCTTTTACATAAATATGTCAGAAATGTTTCACATTAAATGAGGGGATTTTTAACGTACCAGTGACGTCTCCAAAATCAGTTAATACATTAAGCTTCCCAGTTCCTCTGTGACGCTTTTATTTTTTTTCTCGTTCACAATTGCCTTCTCCGCGCCTTCTTCTGACCCTGATTTCCGGAAGCAGCCTCTAACCTTCTTCACACTTGACCTCTATTTAAATAAACATCCACAATTCCTGCCTTGTGCCCTGTGTTGGCTGGGATTGGCTCCAGCAGACCCCCGTGACCCTGTGTTCGGATTCAGCGGGTTGGAAAATGGATGGATGGATGGAAGATCAATTGTCTTTTTCTTTTCTTTGTTTTTCTTTTTTCAAATGTAGTAAATAACAACGTTTAATCTCAGCTTAACAGTCACTGATTTACCCAACTGGTAGCAGAGTGGCTCCTCTTCCATAGTTGGTCCTGTCAGTACGCCGGATGCTGTCTGAATCGGCTTTGTCCTCCATAATCGTAAAGTAATTGGATTAAAACGTTCCTAACGATTCATCCCCAGGACTCTGCGGTGGGCTGGCACCCTGCCCGGGGTTTGTTTCCTGCCTTGCGCCCTGTGTTGGCTGGGATTGGCTCCAGCAAGACCCCCGTGACTCTGTAGTTAGGATATAGCAGGATGGACAATGACTGACTGACCCCCAGGACTAACGCCCTGCTACATCTTTTCTTCTCTGTTCTTCAGATGAGATGTAAAAACAAAGTCCTGTGATCATAAAAAAATGCCATCCTTCAAGTAGATGAGGGTGTTTCACGATGTCCTGGCTCAAGTGCCCACCATGTCATTGTCCATTCTGGCCCCCTGATCATCCCCTGTCCCTTACTGGCTAACTATCTCTCACCTTACAGCTAAAGTGTGTACTGGTGCAAGAATGGCTGCAGTCGCAGTTGGTGGTGCTTGAAGTGGCTCCCCACTGCTTATGCCAACGTTTCTAAACCTTTAAGTATTTGCAACCTGAATTTTAATAACAGTTTTAATCACACCCCCCTATCGTTTATTTGAAAGGAGCCCACTAATACCAATTTCTTCTTTTTTAATTAATGATATATCATAGATGCATATTTTATTACACCTACTTATCTTTTATCGACATTTATTTAACTGTATATTTATTTTTCTAGCATCGAAATGTAGTTTAAGTTAATTTATTTTGGTTTCAATAGATGTATTTTTCATATTTTTGATTCTTGTTTTATTTTTTTCACATCTTCGCGCCCCTCTTTTTGTTACTTTGCGCCCCCCTAGGGGGGCCCGCCCCACATATTGAGAACCACTGGCTTATGGAAAGAGCCTTCAGTAGGTTAGAAAAGGGATGTGTACATTTAATTCACTAATTAAGTAATTAGGCGAATGACCCGGTCACAGCTTTGCGTTGTTTAGCGTAAAAAGCACAAGCACCTCCGGGGTGGCATCACCCAAGCCCAGCTCAAGAAGCTGGCACTGCAAGCGTTAATTTAGCCTGGCTCCCCTGGAGCGTCAATATTTCATTATTTTCTTCATGCAGGTGTTCATTAGGGAGGTAATGACTTGATATCAAATGCATTGTAAGAGAAAAAGAAGGAAAAAAAAACAAATTGTAACATAACCCGATCAATAGTTAATTAATTCCTGCTCCCATGTTGCTCACTGATTGGCCCGGCTGGTTATGCCGGTCCTGTATGCAATTTGCAACTCTATCAGATATGGCTAAGATTATTTATAAAGAGGCCATCTTCACAGCACATTGGAGTCGCATGCGTGGCACACATCAGCCACACCACCTGCACTTCAGAAGAGGTCACCCACCTGAGGGTCAGCACGGTCGGGCCCGGCCATTACTTGGATGGGAGACCAAGCAGGAAAGGCTTGGCATACTGCTGGGAAAGGTGTTGGTGGTGAGGTCAGCAGGGGGCGCTTACCCTGTGGTCTGAATGTGGATCCAAATGCCAACAGTGCAGTGACGGGGACACTGTGTTGTACAAATGGCACCGACCTTCGGAGGAGATGTAAGGCCGAGGTCCTGACTCTCTGTGGTCATTAAAGACCCCTAGGCATCCTTCTAAAGAGTAGGGTGTATCCCGATGCCCTGGTGTATCCAACCATGTCCACCACCAAACTCATCAGCTTGGCCCCCTAATCATCCCCTCTCTCTGATTGGCTATCTCTCTCACCACTTCACCACCTAACAGCTAATGTGTGGTCAGCGTACTGGCACAAAAAAAAAGAAAATGGCTGCCAGCACTCACTATGAAAAGCACTTGGAGCAGTAAGAAAAGTGCTATATAAATGTAAAGACGTGTTATTATTATTTTATTATTATTATTCTCTGCCTTTTTTTCTAAATTAATGTTATCTTCCTGTCCGTTTGTCACAACATGGATTGCGTGAAAATAATTTATAACTGATAGTGAGCAGAAAAGAGCAAACTCTTGGGAGTGCTCAGCAAAGTCCAATAAACTCGATCTCCTGTTTGCAGATCCTGCCGACTATGCCTATTGCCTCTCTTTTTCTAGAAACCTCAAAATCATTTGAGGTTTATGATGTAAAACATTGTTTATTTAAATGTATTAATAATTCATATGTCAATTATAATAATGCTAGAACAAAAAGTAAATTGACGAGGAAATAAAGAAAGAAATTTTACATAAAATAAATTTGTAATGTCAAAACTGAAAGTATCAAAGAGAAACAAAAATCAAAATACTAACCAAAGCTCATAGTTAAAAAAAAAAATACAAAAATAAAATGTTTCGTCATTCTGAAGCTCACTTTCTGAATCCGCAATCTTGGAGCATAAATAATCAGCCTGTAGAGAGTCGCCGGACTCTCAAAACTCAAAACTGGGGCTTTGCCTCAGAAAATTAGGCCTCAAGTCTCCATTGAGGCTCAGAAAAATCCAACATAACTTTATTCCAAACTCAACAAGCAGGACACCGAGCTTTAATATCTGGAGAGTGAGAAAGGGTCAGGGAAATACTGTAAAACCCTAGCCCACAGTAACAAAGCACTGTTCTTCATTATACAAATATTTATTAAATATACAGAGAAACAGAAGGAGGAAATAAACAAAAGAATGTGCCAAAAAGAAAAACCTCAAAGTAAATAAAGCTCAATCCGGTGTGGCACGCGGCTGGGGGTGGTACCCAGCCTGGACGCCCAGGTGGACCGGAGGAGGGCTTGCGCCTCCTCCAGACCACGAGGGGGCGACCGCCCTGGTTGCTTTGGGGGCCACGGGTGCAGAGCTTTGAAGCTCAACCCTGTAGGGGCCCGTGGTCACCGCCAGGGGGCGCCCCAATGCTTGGAGAGCCCTGGACCTCAGCACTTCCGCCACACCAGGAAGTGCTGGGAGGAAGAGGAGCAGGGACACCCGGAGTGCTTCGGGATTGAAGAGTGCTGGAGCACACCTGGAGCACATCCAGGGGGACATAAAAGGGGCCGCCTCCCTTCATTCAGGGCTAGAGTCGGGTGGAAGAGGACAAGGTCTGGAGGAGAGAGAAGGAGGCGGCCTGAAGAAGGGGCATGGTGTGGTGTTGGCCTGGACTTTGTGGGAGTCTGTGGGTTGTGTGGCACTTAAGACTTGTAAATATTAGTTGTAAATAAATGTGTGGTGGTGATTAGTAACATGTCTACCTGTCTGTGTCCGAGGCTGAGTCCACACCGGTAAATCTATCTATCTGTGATGGAATGATATAATGCCTTTCTATCTATCTATCTATCTATCTATCTATCTATCTATCTATCTATCTATCTATCTATCTATCTAT
>JANRMT010062850.1:27678057-27688222 GCA_026402145.1 Polypterus bichir lapradei | reverse complement strand
ATCTATCTATCTATCTATCTATCTATCTATCTATCTATCTATCTATCTATCTATCTATCTATTATATGGTGCCTTTCATATCTATTGCCATCTGTCTCTTGTTATTTTATATAGCCCCGTTCATGTCTGCCTACTGATGTGTGTTACACTTATAACATTTATATACATTTCCAAGTCCTGATCAGACTCTCACAATTGTTCATCCTTCCATTTTTTTAACCTGATTTGTTCAGGGTTGGCTTCTTCCTTACGCGCGTTCAGCACAGGGTTGTCACTTCCGTCACAGCCGATCTCACATCCACCTCAACATCTGTCCAGTTTAGAGTCACCAGCCTAACGGGATGTGAACGTCGATCCCTCGAGCTCGAAGCCAGCTGCTCTCAGCAGAAGCCCAGTCAAAGCGCATATGGTAATGGTGGTGGCTTTGACGGCAGCATTCTAGACGCACGATTGCTTTATCTGAGCCCCCTCTTGATGCCCAGCTCCTTGGACCCTCAGTGATTAAAAGTGGGAATGATGTGGTAGGTGAATCTTGAACCCAGATGCCAGTGTGCAGGGGGACATCAGCAGCGCTAAATGTGCCCGCCAGGGAGACTCTGCTCTTTAGTGACAGTCAGGCAGGATCAATGCAATCTTTGTACAGCAGAGGTTATGAATCGATCGGCGTTCACTCAGGTATGTTAACGAGGAGAGAGGAAGGCTATTTTGGTGCCTCTTTTTGTTTGTCAATTTCACAGAAAAAGCTTGGCTTCCTATCGAGCGTTTAACACACTCTGACACTTCACGGCCTCTAATCTTAATGGTGCTATGAAGAGCTTTCAAGTGCGCGGAGATTTGTGTGAACAGCTGGCCTGATGTCTCTCTGGCCCGTACTCCTCTGAACGTCCCTGGACGACAAGCTAGACGAGCGGCGGGCCAGAGTCTCGTGTCACTGAAGGCTACAGGACTGCGATGTCCTGCGTCTGACAACACAGATCATCTCTCCGGATGAATTCTTCTCTGTCTGTTGAGAAGACAGAATAAAGAAACGTGGGAAACTGTGAGGTGACGGCGCGGGCCTTTTCACAAACGACAGGGGGTGTAATCCAGGGAACATGAAGACTCTTTCCTGCTTCTGTTCATTGGACGTTGAGTTTCTTTCTGTTTTATGTCGTCCCTTCTAGCGTCCCCAGGAAGTCAGTGCAGTTGTCATCATGGCTGTTCACATTAAGGTGGACAGCAATGCAGCACCATCAGAATTGTATGAAGCAGTTCAGACATCCTGACTCTGCGCTGATGGGAGGCTAAGAACTTCAACAAGGACTTCACCCAACCTTCACCCACCACCAGAGCGGAAAGAATTTTGGATCATGGCTATACACACTGAGAGAGAGCCAGCAAAGCCATTTCTAGGGATCTGCGCCGGTTTCCGGAAGGTTGCCGCTTCCAGTCCCCTTTACTGTCAAAGGGGATCCTGCTCTGTTGGGCCCTTAACCTGCAATTACTCCAGGGGCGCCATACAATGGCTGACCTGGCACTCTGACCCCAAGGCGTATGTGAAAACGAATCAAATTCCCAAAACAAGAAATTGTATAAGAGGAAATAAAGAACAAAAGTACAAAAGTATTTGGAAAATCTCATCACTCGGCCATACAAACAGAAGAGCACACATGCAGTCAAGAGGGGGATCTGAGGACCTGCTTCAAGACACTTGGCTGATGTTAACTGAATCAGCTCCAGTGGTGTCAACTACTGTCCCATCGGCACTGTTAGGAGCTTCCCTTAGTCCAAACAGTGGGGCGATAGGTCTGTCTGTGATGATTTGAATGCTCACATCGCTTCAAACCCCTTTGGTCTTGCACTGGAGGAGAACAAGGTGGCATCATATGGGAGAAGTCTGGCAGTGAAGCAGGCAAAACAATACAGGGATGGGATGGAGGAGCGGACGGACAACAGGACTCTCAAAATGGCTGTGCCCACAAGAAAAGCAAAAAATTCTTCTTCTTCTTTTGGCTGCTCCCGTTAGGGGTCACCACAGCAGATCATCTTCTTCCATATCTTCCAGTCCTCGTCATCTTGCTCTGTCACACCCATCACCTGCATGTCCTCTCTCACCACATCCATAAACCTTCTCTTAGGCCTTCCTCTTCTCTTCTTGCCTGGCAGCTCTATCCTTAGCATCCTTTTCCCAATATACCCAACATCTCTTCTCTGCAAACCAACGCAATCTCACCTCTCTGACTTTGTCCCCCAAACTGTCCCACCTGAGCTGACCCTCTAATGTCCTCATTTCTAATCCTGTCCATCCTCGTCACACCCAATGCAAAACTTAACATCTTTAACTCTGCCACCTCCAGCTGTCTCCTGTGCCACCGTCTCTAACCCATATAACACAGCTGGTCTCACTACCATCCTGTAGACCTTCCCTTTCACCCTTACTGGTATCTGTCTGTCATAAATCCCTCCTGACACTCTTCTTTACCCACTCCACCCTGCCTACACTCTCTTCTTCACTTCTCTTCCCCTGTACTGTTGATCCCAAGCATTTAAACTCCTCCACCTTCACCAACTCTACTCCCTGCATCCTCACCATTCCACTGACCTCCCTCTCATTCACACACATGTATTCTGTCTTGGTGGTCCTATTGACCTTCATTCCTCTCCTCTCTAGGGTCTCCTCAACCTGCTCCCTACTATCACGACAGATCACAATGCCATCAGCAAACATCACAGTCCACGGGGACTCCTGTCTAATCTCATCTGTCAACCTGTCCATCACCATTGGAGATAAGAAAGCGCTCAGAGCTGATCCCTGATGTAATCCCACCTTTCGTCACTCCTACCGCAGACCTCACCACTGTCACACTTCCTTCGTACATATCCTGTACAACTCTTACATACTTCTCTGCCACTCTCGACTTCCTCATACAATACCACAGCTCCTCTTTTGTTTTCTAAGAAAAACAAAAAAAGAAATACAAAAAATAATAACTTAGAATTAATTCTAACTGCTAGGTTTCAATCGAATAATAATAGCAAACGGTTCCTTATAACCTCCTTAGCGTTAGACCCGAGTATCACTCGGGCAACTGTATAGATGTGTCTCACGTAAGCGTTGGGTCCGAGGATTACTCGGGCTGTAAAAGTGCCAGCAGTGTTAGTGCCGAGCGTTGCTCTGGAAACAACAGAGGCTTGTCTTATGTAAGTGTTACCCGGGCAACGGTGCAGACACATCTACTGCTAGCCTCACAATGGCGTCTCGTAAGAAACATTTCTCAGCAGCCTAGGTGTCGCAAGCTCTTGACAGACATACGAGCAGCGATGACGAAGTGAATGTGTTGTCAGGCAGTGAAACTGAAACGCACAGTGAAATCAAAAGGGAATCTGATGGATCCGAAAACGTCGCTCATGTCAGTCGCACACGTGCAGTGTGCTGTTCAAAAGGTTATCAGTCTGGAAAGAAAATCCACAAGGAATCAGGCTACTATTGTCCCGACTGTGACATTAGATTGTGTATTTGCATTATTATACTTTCTATACTTCTGACTTTGTACTTTTGGTATTTTGCACGTTTTACAGTAGGAACGATCAGATTTAATAAATATGTCATTTTTCTAGCAAAGAAATGCAAAGCTTTTTGACATGTTTCATCAAGAAAAAATGTAACGCTAAGGAGGTTAAAATTCAAAAGGGGGGTGTCGAAGTGTACTAACCCTTTTTCTCTTTCCTCTGCAGACCAGTTACGGGAAATTCTACCATGTCCTGATGACATCACTTCAGTTTCTGGACCCCAATAATGTCACTTCTGTTTTTCACCCCCCAATGATGTCACTTCTGTTTCCCTGTGGGGCTCGGGCCCAATGATGTCTCTTCCGGTTTCTGGGCCCCAATGATGTCACTTCTGTTGCCAGAGTGGTGGTTTTTATTGGGCCCAATGACATCACTTCAGTTTCTGGACCTCAATTATGTCACTTCCGGTCCCAGGCCCAATGATGTCACTTTCGGTTTCAGGCCCGATTATGTCACTCCCGGCTCTGGGCCCCAATGACATCACTTCTGGTGCCAGGGAGGTGTTTTTTTTTGGGCCCAATGTAGTCACTTCAGTTTCCAGGCTCCAATTATGTCACTTCCAGTTCCGAGCCCAATGATATCACTTTTGGTTTCAGGCCCAATTATGTAACTTCCTGTTCTGGGCTCAATGATGTAATTTCCTGTTCCAGACTGAATGATGTCACTTCCTGTTCCAGACCCAATGATGTCACTTTTGGTTTCAGGCCCAATGATGTCACTTCCTGTTCTGGGCTCAATGATGTCACCTCCAGTTCCAGGCCATAGTGACATCATTTCCGGTGCCAGGGTGGTGGTTTTTTTTGGGTCTAATGATGTCACTTCAGTTTCCAGGCCCCAATGATGTCACTTCCAGTTCCAAGCCCAATGATGTAACTTCCTGTTTCCGGACCCAATGATGTCACTTCTGGCTCTGGGCCCCAATGACATCACTTCTGGTGCCAGGGTGGTGGGTTTTTTTGGGCCCATTGATGTCACTTCAGTTTCCGGGCCCTAATTATGTCACTTCCGGTTTCAGGCCCAATGATGTAACTTCCAGTTCTGGGCTCAATGATGTTGCTTCCTGTTTCTGGACCCAATGATGTCACTTCTGATTCTGGGCCCCAATGACCTCATTTCCAGTTCCCACTCTACTGACCTCACTTCCTAATCCTAACCATAAAACCGCCATTTTGTTCCATCCAGTCAGTTCTGTTTTGGACTCGGATCTGTAAAATATCGCATTTAATTGCCCTCTTTGCAGCCTGATTTCAAGTAAATGAATGGCTGTCCCAAACCTTTTCTGTGGCATTTGCCAGTTCATTTGACAATGTAAATATAAATATAAATACATAAAAAATATAAAAAATGTAAATATAAATCTTTTATAACCACATTGTAACTTCACCAAGTCTCACCAGGCCAGTCAGAGTAGGCCTTATTGTCCTAAAGGGTACGCCTTTTACGTCCTTGGTCCTCGAGGATCAGTGGGGAGGCTATCTGGACCAGAAGGATAAGGACTGGAAGCCCATTTCCTTGACAGAAGTGACTATTCAGAGGAAGCTGTGTGGTCCGGTGGCTGGGAGAGAATGGTTGTTCTGTTCCCAGCATGTCCTCAGAATGACTTTCAGATGACACCATTTCAGTCCCTGGCTCTTGGCGGGTCTCATTTCGCTTCTTAGTTTGTCACTAAACTCAGGGGACACCATGTAGCCTTTTAGAAAAGGCGATGCTTCCAGCCTGTGCGCAAATCAGGAGGCCCATGGCTCAGGTGGGCTTTCAATTCAGCCCTCACCTCTTCACTGAGCCCATCAGGGTAGGCCTTATGGCCTAGAAGGTGGAGGACTGGAACTCCTCAGTTCTGTTTACTCTGCACCCCTGAGCCAAGTCTACCATTAGAGGAGTCTATGCAACCCTTTAGGTTAATAAATCTTGGAGGTCACTCAGTATGTGTGTCCACATATCCCAGTGAGTAAAATAACTGGAAGCCTGGAGGTTCCAGTAAATTCTGAGCCAAGTGAGCCATTAGAGAAATCTGCAAGGACTTGTGGGTAAGTCAGGATCTGGTGCCTGAGCAAACAAATGATTCAGGGTGTCAGCGGGGCTCCCAGTCCAAGGTTCTTCAATATTTTTAACTGATCTATCATCTCAGTCCTCCTTGTCCATGTAGCATGTCCCCATTTAGAGTAACGTGCCTGGCTTAATGAATGAGGAATTAGAAACCCAGAGAACTCCACTAGAGGTTCCCCCACTGTAGACTTTGACTCCATTTATTCACCCTGAGTTAGTGAAGATCATTTTAGCAATTTAGTCCATGGGGGCCGTGTTACCAGGCTCCTTGTGGGCCCCACATAGTCTAATGGGTTACACCATCAGCCCCTAAACCACATCTCCTCCTAAATGTCATGGTCTTCAGATGCCCCTCATAGAAGACCCTCGGCATGGCCACAGACTCCCATTCAACGAGCCTACTGTAACATATGTGGTGCGCATCTTCATAACTGGTGAGCAGGCTGCAGCCCATCCAGGAACACGAAAAGCCTACTGTTTACGACCAATAGGAGGACAGCTAGTGGCCCCACTCCCATTTAAACATTCGGTAGTGTAAGGCGATATATTGCTATCGGTATTAAGGAAACCCTAAAAATGTACACCACTCTAGACCCCTTATATTCCAGCTTGGCTTGTTCCCACCACTCCTGGGACAAGTCACAGAGGTTTTGTGAACTGGGCTTAGGGGACTCTATCTGAAGGCGTCCATTTTGTATAGCACATAGCCCAGAGGATGCTGGGGGGGCGGGAGCAGTCAGCCCGCTGCCCCCTACAGGCAGCACCAAAAAAACAGTAGCTGCATTGAGCTGCATTCAGGTCAGTGACTCAGAGCCCCCCATCCCGCCGACAGGAGATGCTCCTCCAAGTGCCCGTTATCTGCTGCCCAGCTGCTGTGTCCTCCAGCCCGTTTTTCACTGTCTCCCTTTATCGATTCGGCTCCCCGGCCTCGTTAGCGCCTAATGAAAGATAAGGCCGTTACTCGCCCGCTAATGAATTCATTTAGTTTTCCTTTAACTAACTTTCACTTTGTTTTCTTTCATCCCGCTGATTGATTGGAAAAGCTGTCCAGTCATCTGAAGTGGGGGTCTTTCTGCAAAAAGCAATCAGAGCGTAACTATCAGGGGGGTTTGGTGTACGTCATTTTAAATAATGAAAGACCTGAAGGAAAACAAAAAACAAGAAACTCTGCCACCAGCGCCAGGGTCTGGGGACTGTAATGGTGGTCGAAATTGGAATCAAACACATCCATCCATCTGACCTGCGTATCCCACTATGGGGGAGCGTATAAGGCAGCACTGGAGACAAGGTGGGAATGGGGCAGATCTGCCATCGGGGTACTCCTGGGCAAGGTGCCTTTTCACTAAGACCCCACCTCCCCTACTCGATGGAGTACCCCACCTGACTCGATGAACTGATGTAATGATGTAGAATCCGCTTGATGAAATGACGCCCCCTACTCATGGAAACGATCGCGTATCCATAACCTGAAATGATCAGGGGGGACTCTTAACACCAAAATGACAAGTGAGAAATATGGCGTTGCATGAAAACACCCGTTACAATGTGCAGCATTGTTAAAAGTCGGATCAACTCTCTGTCAAGAAGCTGAGCCACCAAGAAGCCTATGGGGGTCTTATTCCAGACTTTGGATGCCTGCCCATTTGGATTTAAAGTCACCAATTCATCCACCTCCATTTAATGTAACACCTTTCATGGCAGATGGACTCTGACATAAACCCAACACAGTATGTTAGCATGCAGTATAGTGGAGGTCCTGGACAGGACTGGTGGCACACCTGGTGACTGAGGTGGCCGGGCTGGACTCTGGTGACGTTAAGTGGGTTTCACAACATTACATTACGTCACTCAACGTGCCGTTCTATTAATACAATGACATGAGGATGGACGTTCAAATTCCTGGGAACCTGCAGCTCAGAAAACCTTTCCTGGTCTGAGAACATCACAACAATGGTCAAAAAAGCGCAACAGAAAAACAAAAACTGTCGGTAGCTTTTCATCGTTCAACCATCGAGAGCATGTGTGGTACACCCGGTGCACCGCAAAAGATGAGAAGGCTCTCCAGAGAGTCAGAAACTCGGCACAAAGAATCCCAGGCTGCTGTCTGCCCTCCCTGTTGGATGTTTGTCTGCTCCCGCTGTCTCACCAGAGCCACAAACGTCATTAAAGACGCTTCACACCCTCGTCAGCACCTGTTTGAGCTGCTGCCCTCCGGTCGGCATTAGAGATCTTTAAGATTCAGAACCAGTTTCTTTCCAATGGCCATAAATACTTTAAAGAAAAATGAACAAATTAGCAGTTAAATCATTTTTTGGTCATTGCTGGCAAAATAGACACATACTGGCACTCCTCGCATGCAGCTACTCCCTATCAGAATGGGATTATTTATTGTATTACTACTGGTTTCATTTGATCTCTTTCTTATCTTGTATCTTATCTATATCTTATATTTGTCATATCTCATCTTTATCATTCTTATCTCATGCTCTTTTTAATATTTTACATATACTGTTTTTCTATAGAGTGGCACGGTGGCATTGCTGCCTCGCAGTTAGGAGACCCTGGTTCACTTCCCGGGTCCTCCCTGTGTGGAGTTTGCATGTTCTCCCCGTGTCTGTGTGGGTTTCCTCCGGGCGCTCCGGTTTCCTCCCACAGTCCAAAGACATGCAGGTTAGGTGCGTTGGCGATCCTAAATTGTCCCTAGTGTGTGCTTGGTGTGTGGGTGTGTGTGCCCTGTGGTGGGCTGGCGCCCTGCCCGGGGTTTGTTTCCTGCCTTGCGCTCTGTGTTGGCTGGGATTACCCCGTGACCCTGTAGTTAGGATATAGCGAGTTGGATGATGGATGGATGCTTTTCTATAAGCTTTGGTAAATGTGCAATATCCATTAAGAACATTTTTTTTATATTTTATCATTTTACGTTGTTCTTCTTGTGTTTATTATGTGTTGCAGTATTTTTTTCACAATAGCAGTGTTGTTTGCTTGTTGTATCCAGTTGAGGTGGCGCTCTTAATTTCGTTGTATTTTTTTTTTTTTACAATGACAAGAAAGTCTTTCTCTTCTATTAAATTATAGTAAAAATTAAATACATTTATATAGCACCTATCGCACTACTCAGAGTGCCTTACATAGACAGAGGGGACTCACTTGGACCGCCACTAATGTGTAGCACCCACCCGGATGACGTGACGACAGCCATTCCTGCGTCACTACGCTCACCACACTTCAACTGTTACGGACCCCGTGGAACAGCCCCATTGAAGAAGATACGATGCTCCCCCTGACCGACCCATTAAAGTTCACGCTTCAGGGTTCCAAAACTGTAGGTGCATCACTAGACTTGCTCACGAAGACTGGAAACTGCCAGCCAAAGGGGCTTCAACCAGGGTCTGAATGTTTACAGGAATGAAAGATTTCACTTTATGATTGCTAATGAATTTCTAAATCTTTTTTTTTCACCTTGTTATTATAGGTTATTGAGTGTAGATTGATGGGCAAAAAAGGCATCCATTTAAATTTGAATGTCCAACACGTTAAAGCGTACAGAATGCGAGGGGGTCTGAACACTCCCACGTAATCCTCTCCCTTTCAGTTCTGTTAGATGGAGTGTCGATTTTTTCCCGTGTCCGTGGATCTCCTGTGCGATTCTTCCGGTGTTTAACAGTTGATTAAATCTCAAGTGCGCCTTGAAATGCGGTGCCGCCCCCGCAATGGGGGCCTCTCCTGTGCTATCCGTCACTCCCCCACGGTCGATGTGCGCCGTTCATGAAAAACGTTACGCATAAATCAAGCTGCGCTCAGCTCGCTGGCACTTTCAAGTGCGCCGATTCTTTCAACTGCCGTTAGCGGAGAACAACGCGTTCCACTTTGGAATGAAAACGTTCGCTTGACAGCCTCCCGGTGCAGACGCTAAAGATTTGAAAAACCTAACCGGATCCGGTGTTTGGCAGCAGGCAGAAGGAGCGTGCGCAAACCGTACAATAAATGTGTTTAAAAAAATCTTGGATTAAATAATTAAGGAAACGAAGCGTCAATAACGAGTACAAAACCTGCGGTGTCCAATCAATCGACGTCATTGAGCGGATTGTCAAATCACTTTGTATTCCTAAAGTGCTAATAAAATATGAGAGTTTTGATGTAAATGTAAAATGTTTTTTTATAACATTAGGTAAAAGAATCTAGACTTATAAAAATTGTGTTTTATGAAAAGTCTCAAAATTAACAGGAGCTCCCTAACTGCATCACAACATTTGCGAGTGCTTCACACTCGGACCACTTTGCATTACAGTGCTGTCCATAACAGTCTTCACAGAAGACACGAGCATTTGTGCTAATAAAATGCATTGCTACAAATGTTAGTAATGCACCATCTGTTGAAATGACAAATACAATACATTATGTCACTATACATATTTGTGATGCGCCATCTGTTGGAATGACAATGCAATGCAATGCATTTGTCTGTTATATGCTATCTAGTATGGGAATCATAAAAGCAGTCTTAACGTTTGTAATGTGCCATCTGATGGAATGACAAATACAATACATTATGTCACTACAAATATTTGTGATG
>JANRMT010062850.1:27633170-27647606 GCA_026402145.1 Polypterus bichir lapradei | reverse complement strand
TTGTCATTATGGGGTGTTGTGTGTAGAATTCTGAGGAAAAAAATGAATTTAATCCATTTTGGAATAAGGCTGTAACATAACAAAATGTGGAAAAAGTGATGCGCTGTGAATACTTTCCGGATGCACTGGTATATTTAGTCGGGAGGCCATAAAACAAAGCATTGCAATCGTCCAGACGGGTATAGTGATGAAAGCGTGAATGAGTGACTCAGTATCCTTCATACTGAGGAAAGAATGCAGATGAGCGATGTGGGGAAGATGAAAAAAAGCCGTCTGTACTATTGAGCTGATGTGTGATTGAAAAGTAAGAAGCTGATCAAAGATGACACCCAAATTACGGACCAGGATACCATCAATGACAATTTTTAGCCCACGAAGGGTAGAGAGGACAGATTAAGTAAAGCAGTTTCAGTGCTATGTAGGGCACTGAATCCAGATTGAAAAGGCTCAAGCAGGTTATGTAAATTTAAATAATCATTGAGTAGAGCAGCGACAACCTTTTCTAATATCTTAGTCATAAATGGAAGATTAGAATATGGGCGGTAAAATTTTAGCTGTAAGGGATTTGAGCCAGTTTTTTTTTTTTTTTTTAAAACAGGGGTTACAGCAGCAGTTTTTAAATCACTTGGAACAACACAGGTGTGGAAACTACAGTTGATAAAGTGAGAAATGGGGGCAAGACGACACCAGACCTGCTTGGGGGGGATGAGAAGAGGGAGGACTCGTCTCACACAGCCTCACCAGTGTTGCACTTCTGAGAAGTGAGGTGTAGGTCCTGTGGTCATTGTGGGGTCACAGCTGCTGTCCAGTGACCACCCTGGATTGCTTTCGTTCATTTTCATAGTCTTAAAAGAGGCGTTGGCTTTAGGAGTTTACATTTATATGTACATTGACATTTATTTGCTTAGCACAGGGGCCCCCAACTCCGGTCCTGGAGGGCCTCAGTGGCTGCAGGTTTTCATTCTAACCCTTTTCTTAATTAGTGACCAGTTTTTTGTTCTCATTAACTTCTTTTGAATTCATTTTAATTGAGCTGCTCTTGAAGACTCCACCCCCTTAATTGTTTCCTTTTCCTTAATTAGCAGCCAAACAATAATGAGACACAAAACAGGACCAGCAAACTGTGTCTGTCAATCATACAATATCTGAAAATAAAGAAAGGTGAACATCTCAGGAATGCTGGTCTGCTAAGGTCCATAAAACATTTGAATAAGAGCTCTTAGAAAAGAGAAAATCCACAACGTCAGACATGTCTGCTATTACACAATGAGAGCAGCAACAAGCCATGGAATTAAAGAACGAGTTTAATGAACGCCTCGTTAAGCAACTGGTTGGAGTGAAATTGGTTGGAGTTTGAGGCCCTGACTTAATTGGTTTTCTGTTGGCTAACTCACTTCATACTTCATTTCTGTTTGGGTGCTGTTTAAGGAAAGAAATAAAGCAATTCAGAGGAATGATGAAGAAATTCAGGGGAACAAATCAATTAAAATGAATTCAAAAGAAGTTAATTAGCAGCTAAAACAGGTGACTAATTAAAAAAAGGGTTAGAAGGGTTAGAATGAAAATCTGCAGCCCTCCAGGACCGGAGTTGGGGGACCCCTGTTCTAGCCGACACCTTGTGTTCCTCTGGAGGAAATGACAGGCACAGCTGCTGCGTACCCTGGTAGGACACTGGTAGGAGAAACCGAGCGACAGGACGATGGGGCCTAATGAAGAGTCGATACTTTCAAATGTGTAGTAATAAAACAAAACCATAAAGACTTGGAAAAGTGTGTCAAGTAGGCCAGGACTGGAAGAAGACACAATTTGTGCAAGCGTAGGGCTGTTCAGATATCGTAAACGAAATACGATCTGAGTTGGCTGTTGACAGGGAGTTTCTCGATCCCAAACTCGGTGGATTCCTTGGTTACCTTCGTCTCTAGAATATAAAAGCTCTCAGGACGCCAGCCAGTATAGAAGAACAGCATTGGAGAAAGACGCCTCTGGAGCGCCCCATGCAACATGCGTGTTGTTGCCTTGTAGTCCTGATTCTTGTACAGTCAAAGCTTTTATTCGAATGAACATCCAAGAGCATCTTTAGCATATGGGTGATGGCAAGAAGATTAAAAGGGAAGAACCATTACTTAAAAAGGTAAAAGAGGATGAAGTTAACATGATCATCAGAGGAGACTGTGTGCAGAGGGTGCAGACCTATAAATACCTGGGAGTGCAGCTGGATGATAAACTGGACTGGACTGCCAATACTGATGGACTGTGTAAGAAAGGTCAGAGCCGACTATACTTCCTTAGAAGGCTGGCGTCCTTCAACATCTGCAATAAGATGCTGCAGATGTTCTATCAGACGTTTGTGGCGAGTGTCCTCTTCTACGCGGTGGTGTGCTGGGGAGGCAGCATAAAGAAGAAGGACGCCTCACGCCTGGACAAACTGGTGAGGAAGGCAGGCACAGAGCTGGACAGTTTGACATCTGTGGCAGAGCGACGGGCACTGAGCAGGCTCCTGTCAATCATGGAGAATCCACTAAACAGGATCATCTCCAGACAGAGGAGCAGCTTCAGCGACAGACTGAGGAGACCCCACATTGTGTGACTCTTCAGTTCCACCCGGGGGGGAACATTAACATTATACAAAGTTATTGTCTGTTATACCTGCATTGTTATCACTCTTTAATTTAATATTGTTCTTTATCAGTATGCTGCTGCTGGAGTATGGGAATTTCCCCTTGGGATTTATAAAGTATCTATCTATCTATCTATCTATCTATCTATCTATCTATCTATCTATCTGAATAATAGAATGTATTCTTGTTGCTGAGACTCGGGGTCCGAGGCGGCTTACTTTAAGTTCCTTGGTTACCTGGTCCTTCCTGTGAGGTGCACAGGGCACCCGTGTTCAGTCCCATGCCAGTTCAGCAGCCTCCTCCCAGCATTTCCAAATTTTTGCTGATGGGCTTACCAGCTTATTGTTGGTCGACCACATTCATGCCTTTGTTATACCGGGGGTCCAGAGTGTGTCCCGTAGCTGAGCCTGCCCTTTAAATTTGCGTGTTGATTCAGTGGGCCTCCCCGGAAGTGATGTTACCAGGTCAGCCCACCCCACACTGGCCGTCACAGAGTTAAAAATGATGAATGTCACTGCCCCATTTTAAAGGGACACAGTGGCCTTTCTTCTCTAGATGACACTGTGACTTAGCGATACGCCACAACAAGATGCACAAGATGAGGTTTAGAGCCCACCGGTAATAAAGGGTGGATTTGAAGTTGGATTTGTTTGGTTTTATTCTTTAGAGCTGTTGTGTGTATGAGCAGAGGAAGCGTGTTTGTATATAGCATTGTAAACCCCCAGACCCCCACAATTTAGCTTTAACAATCCACCTACCTAGCATGTCTTTCAAAACAGCAAATCCAATCTCAAAACTTCTGAATGTTATGCCATGAGCACATTTTTATTTGGCTACAAATACAATCAGCAGACAAACAGTCTTCCGTCATTTCAAATCGTTAACACAACTTGTGTACTTTTTCGTAATTTCTCAGTTTTAAATGTGTTATTGTAAGATTTATGTTATGAGCAATTTATAATATTTGACTTGGGATATAACGTAAATATATAAAGATGTGCGTGAGAGTTTTTATGGTTGTAAGCATCGCAGTGGATGGGCAGGCGTCCCTGCTGGGTTGGTTGCTGGTACCTTTCCGGGTCAGGAGGACAGAAGGTGGCTGTTTAGTTGGGCTACCTCTTGCCCCTGTACACAGGGTGGCAAGCATCCCTCTGGTGGAAATCTCATTTGCAACCCATATTGGGAGCTGTAGTCCTGAGAGACAGCCCTGTTGGGGTACCACCAGGGGGTGCTGCAGGGGAACCCTGTCCCTACTACAGGGGACTGCCATCTGACCCAGAAGTACTTCCAATGTGCAATGCTCTGACCGCAGAAGTACTGGGCCCAGCATAAAAGATGGCACACCTCATTTGCACCAGACAGTCAGTCAGACTCAGAGGAGGTGGGTGACACTCAGGGAAGAATGGTGGAAGGAGACGGAAAGTGACCAATTGTGCATTATCGTTGTGCTAAACTCATTTAACCCTGTAAGTAAATTATTGTATATTGAAAAAGACGATCCACTGTGGCGACCCTTAAAGGGAGCAGCAGAAAGAACGAAGAAGAAGAAGTTTTGAGTTGTGTCTGGTGATTTGGCATGGGGGGTTGGGGGTTTTGGGCGCCCCCTGGTATCCACAGGTTCTTCTGTTATGCTCCGCCCATTCTGTGTTACTGTTTATTTCACTCTTAACAGCAAAACTAAACGTGGCAATCCTGTGGCTCATACTTTACGCTTCATTCACTGATAACCAAACCTATGATCCTACACCTACAAGTACTACGCACTCACGATAAATACACCCCAGTGCACTCAACTGCACGCCATACCGGTATTTATACGTTTTGATCGTGGTTTACTAGACCATCAATTATGTTGTCTGTTAGGTTTTTCTCTGAATTTGCTGTCTTACTTCTTTATGTATTTATCTGGTTTAGTACGATGGTAAATGTTGTATACCCTGCCGTTCTTTCTAAAACTCTGTGAAGTGCCTTGAGCATGGGAAAGGCGCTATATAAATATAATTTATTATTATTATTATTATTATTATTATTATTTTATTTTTACTCATCATGCAGTACCGGAACATCTAAAAGTTTACTCTTTAGATTATTGTCGCTTTTTCTTTCATAGCGTCACTTCCCACAAGCTCTCGCTACTATGAAGGCTCTTGTGCTGACCAGGACCTGTCACCACGTCGAGGGGACCGTACTCCTGAAGTGAAGTCCTCGGTACACTTAACACAGAGTGTGTCCCTCTTTCATTATGTTATATGGGTGTACAGCTCTCCCTTTTTGTTTTTGTGTAGACAAATGGAAAAACTCTTTTTTTTCGCTTCAGCCACTGGCACATATTAATCAGTTCTTCAGATCAACCTTTAGGTTTCATTAATCACAACTTTCTTTACAATGCTTTTATTAAGTTTTAAAGATTCCACGAATACGAGATACGGTCAATCCAACATTTCCGAAAGAGCCGTTAGACGCATTGAATCACAATAAACGCTGAGCGCCTCCCTCTAACAAAATCAGAGAGCTCAGCGAATGAAAAACCCGCTATGTAGCCGTTTCTCATATGTATTGAAACAGCAGAAGAGGCAGAGGCGGAGATCGGTAAATTCATGCCAAAATCTGAAACCGCTTTCAGCTATTTATGTCAAAGAAAATGTGATTTTTCCCCGCTATATTTAGTGTAATATTTGTGGTTATGATTTTTCTCTGTTTTAAATCAGAAGATCAAAAAAAGACCGACTGCCCACCGGCGCGCTGTCCGTGACTGCGAAGTGGGCGGTGCCGAGGAATTGGCTGGATGGGCGGAGCTTTGTGCACTTAAACTCTTGGCGCCTGGCACTCGCTACGTATGTTATCACGATCTGAACTGGATTAAACAGGTTCGATAAAGGCCGGAAGGATACACGAATTAAACCAAATAAACCGGTACAAACAGCATTTGCAACTGCGAATATTAATTAATAACAAATATATATATATATATTTGGAGACTAAATTCACACAGAAAAATAATAATGAAGAAATGTAACATATTAGCATAAGGAACTATCATATGAATACGTTATTCAGTTAGTTAACAAGGACTTTATGTGAACTTAATAAGTCTCACAATACACCTATGACTTTAAAACTGTGCCTGCCTAAAGTGCGCCTACCGGTCACTTACTGCTCCGTAGCAGGAACTCAGCAAATGTTTTGTTTGCGATACGCCAACAGAAGTGTCCAATGAATGCACTTAAAACTCTTATTCCTTAGTAGCCTCTGAAGACGTAATCCAGAATATGAGAGACAGAACCTGTGTGAATGAAGGCACCCTCAGATGGAGAGGCACACCAATCCTGGTGGACTCCTGCCTTATGCTGAAATGCTGCAAGGGTGGGCTCTGCCACCTGTCACCCAATAGATAAATGGGTCTGGTAAAGGAATGGGTGGGCGCTGGCTGGGAAAAAAGGGACCTTTTTAGAAAATTTGAAATTTCATCCTTTAGAGGGCAATATAGGGCAGCAGGGCGTTAACTGCAGTAAATTGAACAGGAATAGGAAGAAGAATAAAATCCAAACTGGAATTCATTTCCGCAAACTCCAAAGGCAACAGATTATAAAACATCAGACTGGCACTTTATCTGCAACCCATGAGATGAATGATGCCTCCTGAACACTACTTTACGACAAATCTTTGTGCCCACCGTTAGGTACTGTACGAGGTGACCCCAGGTTAGCCATCTGCCATTCTGAGACAAGAGTGGAACACCAAGAAAATGCTGCCTGGGCCCCAGCAGGAAAGGCGTTCAGAGACAGGAAACCTGACAGGAGCCATCGACTTCCACTCCTCTAGCAGAACATCAATTTCATTCCGTTTCATTATTTAACTATACAACAAATATTAAACTTCAGTTTATTTTCCTTGCTTTCTTTCTTTCTTTCTTTCTTTGAAGGAGGAGCTTCCTTTACCTTCACTCTTCCTTTTTCTTAATATTACTAATTTCATTCAGTTTTTTCATTTAATTAAAGGCAAAGATTCCATTTTCATATTCTTTCTTTCTTTCTTTCTTTCTTTCTTTCTTTCTTTCTTTCTTTCTTTGTTGAAGAAGCTAGCTCTTCCCTTTACTCCTCCTTTCTGATTAGTATTTTCTAATTTCCTTTGGTTTTGTCATTTTACTATACAACTAAGATTAAATTTCATTTCATTTTTCTTTCTTTCTTTCTTTCTTTCTTTCTTTCTTTCTTTCTTTTCTTTAATGTTATTAATTGCATTCAATTTTATCATTTAATTACAAACAAAGATTCTGTTGCATTTAATTTTCTCTTTCTTTCTTTCTCTTTTTTTCTTTCTTTCTTTGTTGAAGGAGCTAGCTTTTCCCTTTACTCCTCCTTTCTCATTAGAATTTACTAATTTCATTTGGTTTCATTATTAAACTATACAACAAAGATTACATTTCTTTCTTTCTTTCTTTCTTTCTTTTTTTCTTTCTTTCTTTCTTTCTTTCTTTCTTTCTTTCTTTCTTTCTTTCTTTCCACATAGACACCTTTTGTTAAAGCTTCCTCCTCCTCCTTCTCTTGCTTTGCATTTTTATTGTCTTTTCTTCTCCTAAAGCTGGAGCCCCTGATTAAAAACCACACGGCCACCGTGTCCGCTTTGCAGGCGTTAATGAGTTTGCCGTCGAGGCGCCTTGTGCTTCCTTTTCCTTTATTTTTGCATTACCCACACACTGTAGGCTTGCGAAATAAATTGCCAGGGTTTGCTTTGGCGAGGCAGCTGTGTTCTTTAAACAAACCACTTGCCCCCTTGACATTTCGCTGAGTGTCTAGGTATATTGAGAAACAGCTCCCAGCAGAGGCCAGGCAGTTGCTGCTTCAATTCAAGTGACATTTGACTGTCTTCAGAGGCTAACACTGAGTAAAAATGACATTTTAATAAATGGTTAGGCCTCAGCATTTCAGATCAGCTTGTCCTGTCTCTTCTGCAGCCATGGAGTCCCAATCTACTCTTCAGTCCAACCGTAAATCTCAGGACAGAAGGGCACCAAGTGTCATGTTCAGATTATTCAGATGCTGGTCAAGTTCCTCTCATGAAGCCCCACATGCCCCTATCTATCTATCTATCTGTTATATAGTGCCTTTAATATCTATCTATCTATCTATCTATCTGTTATATAGTGCCTTATACATCTATCTATTATATAATGCTTTTCATATCTATTATAAAGCGCCTTTCACATCTATCTATCTGTTATATAGTGCCTTACACATCTATCTATCTATCTATCTATCTATCTATCTATCTATCTATCTACCTATCTATCTATCTATCTATCTATCTATCTATCTATTATATAGCACCTTTCATATCTATCCATTGTATCTTCCTTTAGGACGCTGATGGACACGTCATAGCTAAGTTATGGAGGGCAGTGGGTGGATTCTCCAGTAATAAACAGCCTGGTATGGATGAGTGACATGACATTTTAAATCAAGAACAGGGAAGAACAAAACTGAGATTTAGTTGTATTTTTGGGCCACAGGCTGCAGATAAGAGTCCATTATAGACCAGGCGGACACTAATGACATTATTTGGCAGACCAGGGTGCTCTGTCATATGAACGTAATTGCGCTTATCAGGCAACACCGGTTTCCGATTTCCTCTACACTCTCCAGCTTATAAGGTTTCATGAATGCTTAACCGCTGCAGGCATGTTGGCACTTTTCCCGGACCAGAAGTGGTTTGTCATACCGAGACTGGCACAGCTGGCATTCGGCATTGGAGAAAGTGAAAGGGAATCTGAGCCTCAAAGACAAAGTGGAAAGGTGGGCTCTTTGAGCTGGATGTGAACTGCAGGTGCTCTGCTGATGGGTGGTGGAAATTCAGCAGGTGGTAAGGACTTCAGGTCTCTCCTGTTAATTTGAAAGGGGCCAGACATGCCAGGGGACAGACCATTAAAAGGAGTGTAGTTCTGTGAAATCATGCACTGCAAAGGCTCCCCCTGCAAGTCTTCTTCCTAAACTCTGACCCTACCCCTAACCACCCCAGGGATAAGGGGCACATCAAGTAACAGAATTCTAAAGGATAGCCGTTGTCCAAAGTTATAAAAACCTAACCACCCCCAGCTTCTCCAGTACATGCATTTTAAACTGTTGGCAGGGCTTCAGTAGACAGCAAAAGAAACTGAACAAGAGACGGAAATAATGAGCTAAAACTGCGCCTACTCATTTAGGAGCTCAGGAGCAGAAGGTAACTGAACGTTAAGAATTATTTTTTCTGTTGTATTAAATGCTGTGACGGTGGAGACAGACACACGTGAAGACCACCACAGCTACTTGGCTCCACACATTAGAGACATGCCTCTGTCTGCTATGATATCTCTCTGTCATTTTAGCTACCGAATCACTAGATGACATAACAACAGCACACAGAGTTTGGATGAGCATTGTGGTCTGCGGGTATTCAACATGTTAAAACATTGTGGCTATTTTGTCACGGCGTGTTTGCATTTCCAATTTACATGTCTTGAGTTATTCGTTTAGTTGTGCAGTCAGAAGGTGGATGTTGTGGAGTATCTTCTGAGAGATGTTTAATTGTACCCACCCTGTTTAAAGCAAAATTCACTCCTGATGTATACCTTCATTGTATTACACATATGGCTTCAGTGAGGATAGATAGATAGATAGGAAAGGCAATATGTGATAGATAGATAAATAGATAGATAGGAAAGGCAATATGTGATAGATAGATAGGAAAGGCAATATGTGATAGATCGATAAATAGGAAAGGCAATATGTGATAGATAGATAGATAGATAGATAGATAGATAGATAGATAGATAGGAAAGGCAATATGTGATAGATAGATAGATAGATAGATAGATATGAAAGGCACTATATGATAGATAGATAGATAGATAGGAAAGGCAATATGTGATAGATCGATAGAAAAGAAAGGCACTATATAATAGAGTGATGGATAGGAATAAAAGATACTATATGATAGATAGGTAGATAGACATACACAATATGGTCTGAGAACACATATTAGAATGACTAAAAAGGAAAAAAATTAAAAGAAAGAAAACTTCTGACTTGGCAGTCCCAGGCCCAGTAAGGTGCTGTAGGGGGGCACAATGTAAAGATTTGCTACAGCAGCCCAAAAACAGAAGATTCTCCAAATGGAGTAAAGGTTGCTGTCTGTCACACTGGTGCTCTGCTTTGTTGTGATTCGCTGGGTCATAATGAGACTCCACCTTCCTGGGCTCATCCGGTTTTATGTTGTCCAACTGGAATGGGCGGAGCCTTTGCTGGCGACTGTGGGTGGGGTTTGGCGTTTCCTTTGGATGGCTTCCTGGAACTTCAGGTAGAAGAGGTGATCCCAGTTAGTGCAAGCACCCCCTCTTGTCCCGGAGTGCTACTGCTTATCTTACTGAGCCAAGAGTGGTGGCTCTGAGGCTAAGGATCTGCGCTGGTATCCCACAGGTTGCTGGATCAAATCCCCGTCACTGCCAAAAAGAGATCCTACTCTGCTGGGCCCTTGAGCAAGGCCCTTAACCTTCAGTTGCTCCAGGGGCGCTGTACAATGGCTGACCCTGCGCTCTGACCCCAAGGGGTATGCAAAAATTAACAAATTCCTAATAAAAGAAATTGTATAAGGTGAAATAAAGAACAAAAAAAAAGAAGATGATCCCCAGGTGCACATGTGTGACAAGGTGTGCTGGTCAGGTGTCTATAAGTGAGTTGATCTGAATGGAAGCTTGCAGATCATGAAGAGTCTCGCGCCATAGGTTCTTATGCCACGCACCACCTTAGTACTGATTGTCCAATTGTTCTGAAGTTACACGTATTCTTTCACATACCCTACCAACCATCAGGTAGCAGGCAGTAAAAGCAGGGACATTTTTGTCAGCCTTTTGTCTCTCATTTTTGGAAGTGTGGGAGTTTTTGATGAGGCGGTGGATTGTTTGAGTGTCCCCTCTTACCAGCGTCCATCGGTTATGAGGTGAAGTGCGGTGATTCTCAACGGCAATGTCCATCTCACATGCTCAACAGATATCTTGGATGTCTTGGTGGCTCTTTAAGTAACGTGAAGTCTCCTGTTTCTTCTGCGATGTTATCTTGTGATTTACTGAATTGTGTTTTTCTCACCCCCAGATATGGTAAGAGGGCCAGTCCTGAGACTGTGCTGTCGGATCTGCTGTTCGGCGATAATTCTGAGCGCAGCACCCGAACAAGGTGAGGAAAAGACTAAGGGATTAGTGAACGAAAAAAAGAGACTGACTTCTATTAACCTCCCCAGCCTCATTGAAAAATTATTACGGTTTTTTAAAGTAGCAACCAAATGTTTAGTTTCAAATATCCTCACCTCACCTCATTTTTGTACCATTTTTTTTTTTCTGGGTAAAATGTCACTGTCACCACTAGGTGTCCTCATGCACACATTTCTCTTCGATGATTTTTGCTGAACTTCATTTTTTGAAGCTTTTTGGGGCCCTGAAGGACTGAATTAGCCATCAGTATTTTCAAACCCACCTATTCCAATTCAAGGTGGTCTCATCTCATTTTTCAGACAACATGACTCACTGACTGTTATTCATTGTAATGTCGTGCAGTCTCCACTAGGTGTCCTCAGTTGCATTATTTCATGAGGTGAATTGTACCAGAACTTAACTGAAGCTTTAGGAGTTCTGAAGGACTCAACTTTCAACCCAAATGTTAATTTCCAACCAGCGTTTTTAAATTCAGGGTTATTTCATCTACATTTGTGTACCTCCTTAACCCCCCCCCCCAATAAGTCACCATTAGGTGTTCTCATTTATATCTTTCACTATTTCACTTGATGGATTTTGCTGGATTTCATTTATTGCAGCCTTTGAGAATTCTGAAGGACTCGATTTTCCATCTACATTTTCAGATTCGATGTCAGATCACGTCGATTTCTGCACAGTTTCCTACAGTCACCACTAGGTGTCCTCAGTGGATGAATTCTACTGGACTTACGTACTTTGATGAAGTCCTTGAGATGTCTGAAGACCTGTATTACCTTGGCCCCAGTTTTAATCTACCAAAGGCACCATCGTCTTCACTCCGGTTCTTCATCTACGTATTCCTCTTTTGCGCTGGATAAATTCTAATGATTGTGGGCCATTGGAAGCTTTTACAATTCTGAAGGATCTGATCTCCCGTCTACATTTTCAGACCCACTTAGCCTCACTCAAAGTTATGTCACTTTGATTTCTGCACAGTTTCCTATAGTCGCCACTAGGTGTCCTCAGTTTTGAGTTTCACCAGCTCACTGGACAAATGCTTCTGGATTTACTTTAATGAAGTCTTTGAGATGTCTGATGGCCCCATTAATCCATTTATGGTCACAGCCCTAGTCCACCTGAGGGTTACTTCATGTCCTTTTCTATACAGCCTTATCCTGAGTAAGGTCACGTAGTCACCACCCGATGTCCTCATTTAAGGTTTTTGGATTCTCTGATGGTTCAAATTCAGTTCTTCATGGATGAATTCTGCTTGACTCACATGATTGAACCCTCTGAGAATCCTAGAAGTCTGGATTATCTCTCCATCCATTTTCAGGCCCCCTGATTCTCCGATTAAAGGTTACCTCATTTCTTGGGTAAGAACATCAGACAATTAGACAAACAAGAGGAGAACATTCTGTCCATCAAGTTTACTTGTTCATCTAACTGCTATGGTGTCCCCACATTCACTCCCATATTTCTTAAAGGTTGACAAGGCTTTAGTAAATCAAAGTAAATTCCAACACAGGCTTTGTTCACGTAGCAAAAGACAAATGGATTGTCTTGGCCAGATCTTCCTCTCACAAACCCATCAGAGCTGTGAGTTCACATTTATTAAGCACACAAAACTGTGGCGTCCTTTTAAGGAGCCCACTGGAGTGCAGTTCCCTTCTCAGCTACTGTGAGTGTCTCGTATCTGTGAAAAAACGCAGAGGAACTAAAGCCGCCTGCACTCCTAAAATGAGCCTGGGAGTTGAGATTCTCTTTCATTTCTCAGTCACCTTGGGGGGTTCAGAGACTCCCGCGTGTTTGATGGGAACTCAAGTGTGCCCAACATCCATAAAAGCCTGACTTGTCCTGTATTTTTTTTTGTTTTCAGATTTGATGACTCCTACATGTGGTGATTCCTTACCTTCTCTCCAACTCTGGTGTCATGCCCACCACTGGGAGCCTGGCGCATCGAAGAGCCCCTCAGCAGGAGCGTGACGGCCGCACTCAGACATTTCCTAATTGTGTTCAGACCTTCGCAGCATGCAGTTCTCCTCCCTCCCTCTCTGTCTCTCTCTTTCTTTCTCTCTTGGCTTTCATTCTGCCCTTTCTCTTTTATCCCCTCCATCACTTTTTGGTTTAATTTAGCGTGTACCTATAGAGGGACAATTGTACATAATTTATTATGAGATATGACATTGGAAAAAAAATATATATATAAGAAGACAAAAGCACTATTAAAAAAAAAAGAGATTCTTTTGTTTGTATTGTAAAAACGCTTATGTGAGAATAAAGTTTAATGGATGATTAAAATTGGGAGGAGAATCCTGAGATGCTGTGTGCCTTGCGTTAAAGTAAAACATCAAAAATCAACGGACCACCACAGTATACAACACTCCACCAACATACTTACAACATATTTAGTGCTTTTTCTATCTGTCTGATATAGTTTCTTTACCATTTATGGATTAATATATTTAATATATTGTGTCTTTCATGTGTATCTAACCAATATATAGAGCCTTTTTGCTGGCACATATCTATCATATAGTGCCTTTCACATATCATTTCTGTTATAGAGCAATTTTCACATCTGTTTCTATTATATAGTACCTGTCACATCTATCTATCTATCAAACATATACAGTAGTGTCTTTCATATCTATACTTCTATTATAAAGTGCCTTTCATATCTATCTATCATAGTGCCTTTCACATATCATGTCTGTTTATAGAGCAATTTCCACATCCATGTTTCTATTATATAATATCTGTCACATCTATCTATTATATAGTGCCTTTCATATCTATCTATCTATCTAGCATATAGTGCCTTTCACATATCATTTCTGTTATAGAGCAATTTTCACATCTATGTTTCTATTATATAGTACCTGTCACATCTATCTATTAATCATATACAGTAGTGTCTTTCATATCTATCCTTCTATTATAAAGTGCCTTTCATATCTATCATATAGTGCCTTTCATATTCACATATCATGTCTGTTTATAGAGCAATTTCCACATCTATGTTTCTATTATATAATACCTGTCACATCTATCTATCTATTATATAGTGCCTTTTATATCTAGCATATAGTGCCTTTCATATCTATCTATCTAGCATATAGTGCCTTTCACATATCATGTCTGTTTATAGAGCAATTTCCATATCTATGTTTTATTATACAGTACCTGTCACATCTATCTATCTATCTATCAATCTAGCATATAGTGCCTTTCATATCTATCTATCAATCATATACAGTAGTGCCTTTCATATCTATCTATCATATAGTGCCTTTCACATATCATCTCTGTTATAGGGCACTTTCCATCTATGTTTCTATTATATCGTACCTGTCATTTCTGTCTATTATATAGTGCCTTTCACATCTAACCATCTATCATATAGTGCCTTTCACATCTATCCTTCAATTGTATTGTGCCTTTCATATCTATCTATCTGTCTATTATATAGTGCCTTTCATATTCATCTATCTACCTACCATATAGTGCCTTTCATATCCATCTACCTATCATATAGCGCCTTTCATATCTCTGCTTCTGTTGTATAGTGCTTTTCATATCCATCTATCTATCAAGTGC
>JANRMT010062850.1:27606776-27633160 GCA_026402145.1 Polypterus bichir lapradei | reverse complement strand
TATCCATCTATCTATCAAGTGCCTTTCATATCTATCCTTCAATTATAGTGTCTTTCATATCTATCTATCTGTCTATTATATAGTGCCTTTCATATCATTCTAATTTATAGTGTTTTTCATATCCATCTATCTATATATCTCTTTATTATATAGTGCCTTACATATCTATCTATCTCAACTTTCTGTTCTCTTACACATTTATTTATCCATAATGAGCCTTTCACATTTGGCTAATATGATCTGCCTTCCCCATCTATTGAAGTAAATCACCTGGGTTATCTATCTGAGGACTCTTAGAGACAGCTGAAGTAATTCTCTACTTTCTGAACTCCTCATTTTGCCAAGTAGAAGGCTCCTCCACATTGTGTCCTGCACTCTATATCAAGGGTGCCAAACTCCAGTCCTGGAGGGCTGCAGGTTTTCATTCCAACCACCTTCTTAATTAATGACCAATTTTTGCTGCTAATTACTTCTTTTAATACCTTGACTCAGGTCCTTTAGTTGTTTCTTTACCCTTAATTAGCAGAAAACAATAATGAGACACAAAACAAACCGCCACATCACACAATATCTGAAAAAAATAGAAAGGTGAAGGTCTCAGTAAGGTTGATCTCTCAACTCACCAAAACACTTTGACGATGTTCTTATGAAAAACAGAAAATCAACAGTTTTGGAAATGTCAGCTGTGACAGAATGAGAGCAACAACAAGCCGTAGAATTAAATAACGAGTTTAATTAACAGCAAGAATTGGCTTCTCATTAAAGAAACTGGTTGGAGTTTGAAGCCCCAGTTTAGCTGGTCATCTGTTGGCTCGTTTCACGACTCATTTCTGTCTGGCTGCATTTTAATGAGAAAACGAATCAATTCAGAAGACGGAATCCTTCTAACAGGGCTATTAAAATGTGAATTAGAAGTGAAAAACATGTCACTGATTAGGAAAAGGGTTAGAATGAAAACCTGTAGCCGCTGCAGCCCTCCAGGCCTGGAGTTCGACACCCGTGCTCTATATGATGTTTCAGTGTTTCTGTAGAATTTTTTTTTTTTACATACTCCTACCCTACCCATCCCAACCCAACCCAGCCCAGTCCAGCCCACACACAATACCAAAAGCTACTTTATTATAAGCGTTTTGTTTATCCAAGGAGCAGAGGAATATGGGGTCGCGCAGCAACCAGCTTATTAAAGCGCTCGAAAACAGCTGAACGTACTTTCAATTAGGCGCTCCTTTCCTTTCTTTCCTTTCCCTCACACCAGGCTCGTAATGAGTGCAACCTGATGGTCCTGCGCTGGCCGAACGGGCACTGAAAATGAAACGCCTTTTGGTGCGCAGCCCCCCATCGAGCACAGCATTATCGGCCGACCACTCCGATGGTTGCACGTTTTCCCACGAGCTGTCCTGGGTTGTGAATGAGCGTTTGCGTTTTAATGAGGCTCATTTATTTGCCGGTGTCGCTTAGAACAATGGCAGAGACCAATGCGCCACTTCATTTAAGGTCACCTGTCTCATCGGCGTGTCACTCACGAGCACAAAAAAGGTTAACTTGTGCCACTGAAAAAGAAAGTCGCACCTCGCTGTGCGCGCAATTAAAAATGGATTTTTAGAGAATAAAGAAAAGAATAATTGTTATACTCGTCGAAATTCTACGACATGACACAAGCGCCACCGTTCCCGTCTTTAAAAGAAAAATTGAATTGGCGGACAGACACCTTACAGTGCGGGTGTCGAACTCCAGGCCTGGAGGGCTGCAGTGGCTACAGGTTTTCATTCTAACCCTTTTCCTAATCAGTGACCTGTTTTTCACTGCTAATTCACATTTTAATAGCCCTGTTAGAAGGATTCAGTCCTCTGAATTGATTCGTTTCCTCATTAAAATGCAGCCAGACAGAAATGAGTCGTGAAACGAGCCAACAGATGACCAGCTAAACTGGGGCTTCAAACTCCAACCAGTTTCTTTAATGACAAGCCAATTCTTGCTGTTAATTAAACTCGTTATTTAATTCTACGGCTTGTTGTTGCTCTCGTTCTGCCACAGCTGACATTTCCAAAACTGTTGATTGTCTGTTTTTCATAAGAACATCGTCAAAGTGTTTTGGTGAGTTGAGAGATCAACCTTACTGAGACCTTCACCTTTCTATTTTTTTCAGATATTGTGTGATGTGGCGGTTTGTTTTGTGTCTCATTATTGTTTGGCTGCTAATTAAGGGTAAAGAAACAACTAAAGGGCCTGAGTCAAGGTATTAAAAGAAGTAATTAGCAGCAAAAATTGGTCATTAATTAAGAAGATGGTTGGAATGAAAACCTGCAGCCACTGCGGCCCTCCAGGACTGGAGTTTGACACCCTTGCCTTACAGTTACTTGCTACTGAAAAACCGCGGGGCTGCTTTACTGTCCGCTTCTCTGGCTGTTCGAGCCCCCTGGAGCCTGTCAGGTCTGGACTCGGGGACACTAAAACCCAAACACATTTTTCCTTTTTTCAGTAAAACGTTACCCGGGCGGCGCTAAGCAGATCGCAGACCAGCGCGCGTTCCTTTCATTCATTTCTAGACGATGTCAAGTGAGTCGTAATCTCTAGCGCCATCTACTGGCGTGTCTTGGAAGTGTCCGCTCGAGCTTACACTTGCGGGTGTTTGGCGACCCTTACCCGACTGTGCGAGTGTGAATTAGGAGTGTGCGACCGCCTGGCGCCTTGTCTGAAGCTGATTATTATTGCCCTACGTTTGCTTTTGGTTAAAAAGGGCGAGTTTGGTATTTTTCAAGTCGAAGTTATTTCTACACAATTATGGTAAAATATTATGAACCAGCCAGTTCAAGAGAAGGAGGAATGGATTCAGCCACCTTACACCAGAAAGCTGGTGTGCCCCTAAAAAGGAGCTTTTCACCCCCACAGCCAGTACACACGCACACCACCCACCTCCACCTCACAGGCCTATGTGGTTTAGCAGCAGAGAGGAGAGACATGTAATAAAGAGAGGGTTGGATCTGCAACACATGACACCAAATGCACACGCCGTTCACAGGCCACTTACACAGATAAGGTTCTGCAGGCTTCCCCTTTCAGTCTGCAGTTCACGACCACCTGGAGAATATGTCCCTCTCGGGTCGGCACCCACTGCCCTTCTCTCAGACCTCCTACCCTCAAGGGAAACTCAATCTGAATCCACTGGGACACTCCAGTCCGCTATCATAAACATGGTGAAGGAGACCACCAGCATTAATGCTACACCAGTTGGATCTATCCCACTGTTAACACCAGTATAATGACCCAAGGGGTGCGAAAGATGGAGGAGTAGTTTAAGATACCTAATGGCAGACTGCTGCTGGGGCCCTGAAAAGGACCGTTGGCTTCTTCAGCGTGCCTCCATTGAGCCACCAGGTCTTCTGTGGTGCCATGCATTCCCAGCTCCTTTGTCCCCTTCATCTGCAAACATACATGCTGGCCAGCTCCACCCGACTCCACACATCCAGGCTGAGAGGCAACCTGACTGACACTCTATCCCCGAGTTCTGTGAGCCAACCCAAGGCCAGGGTCCACGTCTAAGCTCGTTAGCAGCCATACTCACAGGCCAATAGTCTTCAGCAGCAGAGAGACACGGTAAAAAGTGCCAACTGACACTGGAGCTATTCACAGCCCACTTATATAACTGGCTTCTCCAGGGACCCCTGTCCCCTCTGCGGTCCACGGCTTCCTGGAGAACATGTCCTTCTCAGGTCAGGACCAGGGCTACTGAAATGTTAATCTGACACATGAAATGGCTTCTACAGTGAAGCGTATGAAATTGTCCGTTTGGAGACAAATAAACTGCGGTGGGCTGGCGCTCTGCCCGGGGTTTGTTTCCTGCCTTGTGCCCTGTGTTGGCATGGATTGGCTCCAGCAGACCCCCGTGACCCTGTAGTTAGGATATAGCACGGCGTTTCTCAACCTGTGGGGTGCGGCCCCCTAGGGGGGCGCGAAGTAACAAAAAAGGGGGCGTGAAGATGTGAAAAAAAGAAAACAAGAATCAAAAATATGAAAAATACATCTATTGAAACCAAAACAGATGAACTTAAACTGCATTCTGATACTAGAAAAATAAATATAGAGTTAGATAAATGTCGATAAAAGTTAAGTAGGTATAATAAAACTTGTAGCGGTGTATCGGCAGCAGAAAATATAGGAATAAATTTCATTAGAGTTTCAAAAAAACGTTAGGGGGGAGCGATTAAAACTGTTATGAAAACTCGGGTCGCAGATACTTAAAGGTTGAGAAACGCTGATATAGCGGGTTGGATAATGGATGGATGGAGACAAATAAAGTATAATCTGTCTTATCTATCCATCTATTATATAGTGCCTTTTCTATTTATCTATCTATTGATCAGAATAACTGGCCCGCTTTTGAATTTTGTAATGGAGCTCATGGGTACTGGAAATGAGTGATGGGATTGTTAAGAAATCCACTTGAAAATACCAACCTTATTCATGAAGGCTGTTTGATTAAGGGGCGACACAATGGATGCCTTTCTGAGTGCTCCCTGTATCAGGTTACTGAGGCCATTTTACTTGTGAGTGGTGTCCCCCCGTAGGAGCCTCCTTGGGGGCTGCTACACTAGGAAAGGTGAACACAGCAACATCAACCGTGTTAAATGAAGGAATACAGGGTTAAAATAATCATTAAAATTATACATCTAGAATGAATTTAAACACTTTGAATATTAGCAAATACTGGTGATTTAGCTAGGAATCATAGAGCGCATTTCTTTTTCCTTGCAGGTTGGGTGAATTGGCAACACCAAATTGTCCCTCATGTGTTTTTGGTGTGTCTGTGTGTTTGCCCTGTGATGGACTGGCATCCTGTCCAGGGTTTGTTCCTGCCTTGTGCAAAATGCTTTCTGGGATTGGCTCCAGCACCCCCCTGGGACCCTGATCTGGGTTAACCAGGTTAGAAAACAATATGATGTTTTTCATTCATTTGTTTGTCTAACAGATAGCAGATTATAAACATTTCTCTCTATTATAATAAAAAAAAATCTTGGGTCGAGACATGATCTTCTCGGGAAGACACTTTGACGTCCCGCAAGACAAAGCAGCGAGACAAAAGGACAGCTGCTGTACAGGCTTAAATGATCGACATGCAGCGCAACATGCAGATCATGCAGCTCGGTAGCAGCAAGTAAGCAGCTGATCCAACCGCATCTCCTTAGCGTGCGTTCAGCCAAAACACAACGCTAGTGGCAAAGATACAAAGTGGCTGGTGTGTAGCACGCCCCCAGGGGGAGGGTAGAGCGAGTGAAGCGAGAAGGGGGCAAAGCCCCCTAGTGTAGTAATAAAATGAATTTCATCTGTCATTCCAACAGATGGTGCCTCAAAAACATTTGTAGCAATAAAATGCATTCCATTTGTCATTCCAACAGGTGACATTTGCAGGCATTTCTCATTTATTTACTGTAAGTAAATCATATATCATATAAATGGAAAGCTGTTGAGGGTAAATTTTGCGCAAACATTTGGAAGTTTTTCTTTACACAGTGAGCCACAGACACTTGGAATAAGTGACCAGCTAGTGTGGTACACAGACTTTGGGGACTTTCAAAACACGACTTCATGTTATTTGGAAGAATTAAGTGGAAAGGACTGGTGCAGAGTTGTCTATAGCTTTAACGCTTATTATGGGCTCAGTCCCCCCTCTCTGATAAAGTCATTACCACTTCATGGAAAAGTGGGGATCCTCCCTGAAGAGGCATATATCGATTAGACGGGTAGGGGGAAGTTATCCAGTTGATCATGGGCTAAATGCTTGAGATCACAGGCTAAAGAAACTACGTTTCACTGCCCATATTAAAATTCACAGTTGGTTTTCATTCCAAATGACCATTTAGTATCTCGCTAATTAAATCAATCATCTATTAATCTGAAAATAAGCACATCTTGTGTTGTGATTGCTTTAAAAGCAACAATACTCCAATAGATGCCTGTTAAATAACTTTGAACCTAAATTCATGTGCCGCTAGAGGGCAGCAGAGTACAGTATAGGCGAAGCTCAGGACTTGTTACGTCAACAGAACAATGGATGGATGAGAGAAGAAGAAAACGTTACCGCCGCTGCGGTCTGTTTCCTGATTGGCTCCGGAACAACAGCATATTGGTATCGATAGATTAAAGCAATTTATATTTAAGCAGTGTTTTAGGTGTCAGTACCAATTAATTGTTTCAATGTGCAAGACTATTTTATGAATGACCGTTGCATTGCTGTAGACTCACAGTGGAACAGAATTCTATGAAGTTAAAAAATTTGCATAAAGGAACGCCCCCTTTACAGTAAAAAGGGAAATTCTTCCAAATATCCCCCATATTTTTGGCACTTTGTAGCACTCCTGTCATATCGAACGGCTACGTCCCCAACCAACCAGATTAATCCAGGGCCGCGGGAGGCCGTAAATATTGATTCCAAACAAAGCTGATAATTATTTATTGCCACAATTTAGAGACTATTTAAAATTACTCAAGTCATAAAACCACAAGTCTGGGCAGGCGTAGGTTCACAAAGGGATAATAAAGCACAAAAAACGCAGTTCAAACTACATACGGGGATAGAAAATGAAAAAAAAAAACCGCTTGGGAAAGCAGCAGGAAGGGAAGGTGAAGAGAGAAATGGAGACGCTGCTCGGGAAGGACAGAAGGTCTTTGTGGATAGCGAGGAACGGAAAATAAGGCTTTTACCGAAAATTGTAATTTAATTTAAAATAAATGCTTGTAAAATGGACGTTTCTCCAATATTATGGAAGGAGGATGATTTAGATAGATAGATAGATAGATAGATAGATAGATAGATAGATAGATAGATACTTTATTAATCCCAAGGGGAAATTCACAACTTTGATTTGAGGTATAACAAGAGAATATGATTTTTTCCCCCAAAATAAATCTTTTGTTACACTGTGTAAAGGAAGAGCATATGCTAGAACAGCAATTACGAGAGTGAGGATGGAAACGGTGGGAGACTTGAAAAACAAATAGGTGCTTTGTGCTCTCCTTACTTCTTCTCCCAGTATACGTTACGGTGATGGGGTCTTGAACCACAGACCTTCCGTTTTCGAGGCTCGCCTGATGCAGCGGTGCGGGTGATTAGGCCAACGACAAGGACCCCGTTAGCTTTGGTCCACAGCTGCTTATTTTGAATATTCACAGCAATCCCGTTCAGGGACTTCCTCCATCCGCCACCCGGAGGACGCCCTCTCGATGGGTGTGGTGACCTAAATAATACGATTTATTTTATACTAGAAAGAAAGAAAGACGTCAATTTCTTCATGATGTAAAGATAAAAAAAGAAAAGAAAAAAACACCTCGTTGCAAACTCCAAGACCCCCCACCCCGTAAAAAAGTAATAAAGAGTAATAAAAGAAAATAAAATCTATTTAGGTTAAAGGAGTAGTACCCTACATCCCCGACTCCATTTACCTCTCGAATATCCACCAAACCACGAGCACCAGCGTTGGGTACGGACGGGACGTTTGACGCCGATGGTTCGAAGGTTGTGTCGTGTTGATGAAGCCCACGTTTCGAAGCTTTTCAACCACGTGGCCGCTGACGTCAGAAGCGTCAAACTTCACTGAAGCACCGGGACTCCGTGCTCTGACTGTTTCAAAGCTTTTTTGCTGTCCCACATGTTATGAAAGGGGATGTGAAAACTAGGGTGACCAGATGGGTTCGGCTATAAAGGAGGACGCCGACAGTCAAAAAGGAGGACAAAAATTACCAAATATATTTTTCAACTCCAATCAACCGCTAACCGCTATCCATTGGGCCGTCGGGCGGAAATAGAATATAAAACAGTGTTGCCGCTACTTGATGTTACAATTATTGATAACGTGATAACGTAACGTAATGTCACGCGGTGACGCGGATGAATGGAGAATGGCTGAAGGCTGCTCGTTCTCGGTATATATCATATGTAATCAGTCAAAAACGGTCAACTCTGTTCGTGATTCTGTGAAAGGAGGACATTTTGATGAATTTTGGAATGCCTGGAGGACAGAGGAAACCATGTTAAAAAAGAGGACATGTCCTCCTTTTGGAGGACGTCTGGTCACCCTATGAAAACACCGCTCGTGTCTTATACAGAAAGGACATTGAATTAAACTTGGAGTCCAGAAATGTGGAACCTGTTATCAGACAATAAAGTAAATCCCAGAGCTATACTGCTCTTCTGTACTGGAACGTATAACGTGTCCTTAATATTGTAACCTACTGCGGGCGCATTCTCGAAACCTTCTTATGTGTGCTCAGTTCCACAAGTTCCTTCTTCTTTCTTTATCTTTTCCCACTTCTATGTGAGGTCAAAGTGCTTGATCAACCTTCCCCATACAGCTCTTCCCCAGTCAGACCCCTTTCCTTCAGATCTTCTTTTACTTTATCCATCCACTCCTCCTCTTTGTCCTCCCTCACTTTCTCTTCCATTCCCATCACTCTTGTGTCCACATCTTCATGGTCTCACCTCATCACATGTCCACATTTCTTCAGACTACTTTAACGTACTTTCTTAGATAGCATTCACACTTTTGTTGAACCTTTCATTGTCTCATTTCTTGTTGTGTTCTTTTTGGTATTTCCACACATCCATTTCCACATTCTTATTTCTTCCACACTGAACTTCTTCTCTTGCTCTTCCTTTACTGCCCGTGTGTCAGCTCCATATTTCATTGCTGGTCCTAAAACCTTACCTTTATCCTTACCTCTTAATTCTCCAACCACACAATACTCTTGTATGCCTTCTTTCAATTGTTCCATCCACACTGCACTCTGTGGGTCATATAAATCTCCATCTCAGGCTACCACTGATCATAGATACTTAATTGTATCCACTCTTGTAGCTCACCCTGCAGGCTAACTCCTGAAACCTGTTCATCCTTAAGCCTCATAAATTCTGTCTTCTCCCTATTTATCTTCAGTCCTCTGTCTTCCTAAGCCCAGCCCCATTCTTCCAACTTCCTCTCCACTTCCTGTTTTCTGGTGCTACACAACACAATGTCATCAGCAAAAAGCCTGAGTCCCACAATACAATACAATACAATTTATTTTTGTATAACCCAAAATCACACAAGGAGTGCTGCAATGGGTTTTAACAGGCCCTCCCATTTGACAGCCTTGCTAAGAAGACAAGTGGAAAACTCCCAAAAAAAATACTTGAAGGGAAAAAAAAATGGAAGAAACCTGGGGAAAGGCAATTCAGAGAGAGACCCCCTTTGTGGGTAGTTTGGGTGTGCAATGGGTGTCAAAAAAACGGGGTAAATACAACACAATACACAGAACAGAACACAAGTAATCCTCAATACAATAAAATAGTAATAGTACAAGTACAGAGCAAAACACAAGAGCAGATGAGATCACATAATAGGATTCCGATTGGTTCAGAGTCCTGGAGACCTCGGCCATCAAACTGCATCTCCCTATTGGCCATTCCATAGATGATTCAGTGCCAGCCCGGCCAATCAGATAAAAGGACCCTTCTACTTGACGATTCCAGTGCTCCTCCATCAGAGATGACTTTTCCTTAGGCAGGCAAACCATTTGGCATTAAGGCAGTGGCACCAAGTGCCACATTTGAGAACTGGGAAGACAAACAGAATAGGTGAGAGTTAGTAACAAATCATAACTATTATGTTACTTATGTTTTAGTGCTAATGACTGAAAACAGAGATGCAGTCTGTACAGTCAATCAGCAGCTCTAGTCAGGGTGTACTAAACTGAAGTAGTGAGTCTTCAGCCGGGATTTGCAAGCTGAACCCAAAAGGGCATCTCTTCCAGTAGCAGGCAGACCAGTCCACAGTTTAGGGGCCCTGTAACTAAAAGCTTGACCTCCCACAATTATTTTATTAATCCTTGGAATCAGAAGCAGACCGGTGTCTTGAGATCTTAATGTGCGCTCTGGTTTGTAAATCATGATAAGTTCAGATAAGTAAGTCAGACCTCGTCATTTAAGGCTTTATATGTTAAAAGTAGGATTTTTGAAATCTGCCCTAAACTTAACCGGAAGCCGGTGTTAGGATTTAAGAACTGCAGTTATTTTCTAGTTCTCGTAATAATTATCGCAGCAGCATATTGGATTAACTGGAAGCTGTATAAAGAACAGTCTGAACACCCAGTGAACACTGCAACCATCACCAGATCAAAGAGGTAAGGACTTCAACAAGACCCCTGGTGCAAACCTGTTAAACCAACACTTCTCTTAACCCGAGTCTTCACTCCCTCATGCACATCCTGGACACTCCTCACACACTTCTCTGGTCCTCCTTTCCTTCTCATGCACCTCCAGCCCTCTTGACGTGGCCCTCTAACATAGGCCTTCCCCCAATCAATGACCACCATATGCAGATCCTTCTGTCTTTCCCGGTGCTTCTCTATCATCTGTCTCAATGCAATGACTGCAGTTGTTCCTCTCTCTCTGACATAAAACCAAACTGCTTCTCCCCTATGGTGGTCTCTTCCCTAAGCCTTCTCTCTAGAACCTTTTCCCTTTCATTGTGTGTGACATCAGCTCCCTCTGTAGCTTCCACAATCCTGAATGTCGAGCCGGCTGCTGGTTCTGATGCAACTCAACTCAACCTCAACTCCAGGGGAGGTCAAAGCTACTTGGACCAACGTCTTTAGCAACCTTGAGGGGACACTAAGGACTCATACAGGAAATATTACCTAAGAGTCACAGATCTTTTGTGCCGGTGGTCTTCCAGAATTCTGAATGATACCGAGGAATGATGAGGTTGTCGCTCTTAAATTAGCTTGGATCCTCAGGTTGCTGGTTCTCCAGATATTCTTCAGCCTGGCAAAGCTGAATGCTGTGACAGACCTTTTAATGAACAGCATGAAGCTAAACCAGGTTGGCTGTTTCTGCTGTTACATGGAGTGTCTTTAATGGATCTTCCACCACCTTGACTTGAGAATGCTGGCTTTCACTCTTTTCAAAAGTAGGTGGCTGAAGATAATCACGTTGGTGGGTTTTGTCTGCGGCCCTGACATTCAATAAAACAATCCACTCATTTGCCCAGAATCCAATCTTCTTCTTCTTTCTAGCTGCTCCTGTTAGGAGTCGCCTCAGCAGATCATCTTTGTCCATATCTTTTTGTCCTCGTAACCTTGCTCAGTCACACTCAGCACCTTCATGTCCTCTCTCACCACATCCATAAACCTTCACCTAAGGTCACAGGTACTCTCATGGGCTCTCATGTAAGGATAGACTGTGGAGTGCCGACATCTGGGAGAGGCTCAGAGTAGAGCCACTGACCCTCCGTATCGAGAGCAGTCAATTTGAGGTGGTTTGGGCATCTGATATGACTGAATGACTCCTGGATGCCTCCTTATGGAGGTTTTACGGGCACGACCAGCTGGGAGGAGACCCCGGGGAAGACCCAGGGCTTGCTGAGAGGATTATATCTTCCAGATGGCCTGGTAAAGCCTTGGGATCCCACAGTATGAGATGGCAAGTGTGGCTGGGAAAAGGGACATGTGGGCCTCATTGCTAAGACTGTTCCCTCCACAGCCCAGAAAATAAATGAATGAATGAATGAGTATGAAAATAACCTACTAAACAGCAGCCATCATGGGTTTACGATAGGAAGATCTTGCCAAACCCAACTTTTACAATTTTTTTTTGAACAGGCAACTGGAATAGTTGAGAAGAGTAAATCAAACGACTCAATTGACTTAGACTTTCAGTTGTACACAGTTGGACACCGAAGAGGAATTTCAAAACTAGAAGCTGTGGGCATCAGAGGTAACCTACAAAACCAGAGATCAAGATGGCTAACGGGAAGAGTACAGATAAGAGGAGAATGTGGTCATCAGTGGTGTCCCTCGGGGTCTGTCCTTGGTCTTTTACTTTTTCTGATTTCTATAAATAACAATGATTTTATTGTGGTTACTAAACTTTTTAAATTTACAGATGAATGATGAATGATACTAAAATTTCATGAATGCCAGAAATTGTGGAGGCAGCAAAAACAATTCAGAATGACATGGAGAAGCTTCAGATCTGGGCAGACACTTGGAAAATGAAGGTGGGAAAGTGCAAAGTGCTACAGGCAGTGACGTGCGGTGAGGTTCATGGCTGGTGACTCCTACAGGGTTAGATTTACAAATACATATTGTCAGAGGTGGCTGGGGTGGCGACCTGGCCGGGATGCCCAGGAGGACCGGAGGAGGGCTTGCGCCTACCCCAGACCATCTGGGGGCGACCGCCCTGGTTCCTTTGAAGCTCCACCCTGTAGGGGCCGTGGTCGCCGCCAGGGGGTGCCCCCATGCCTTTGGAGCCCTGGACCTCAGCACTTCCGCCACACCAGGAAGTGCTGGGGGGGAAGAGGAGCAGAGACACCTGGAGTGCTTCCGGGGATGCAGCCGGCACTTCCGCCACACGGGGGTGTGTCCGTGGAAGATTGCCGGAACCCACCTGGAACACATCCGGGTGATGATAAAAGGGGCCGCCTCCCTTCATTGAGGGCGAGAGTCGGGAGTGGAGTGGACTGAGCTGGAGAAGAGAGAAGGAGATGGTCTGAAGAAAGGCATTGTGTGGCCAGGACTTTGGGGACTTGTGGGGTTTGTGGTGCACCTTGAACTGTGTAAATAGTGTAAATAAACGTGTTTGTGGGTGACATGAACGTGTCTTCCTGTCTATGTCCGGGCCAGTCTCCACAATATATAAACCTAAAGAGTCGCTTATTCACTATTCATTTGGCAGCCAGCATGCACACTGACTACTGGTTATGTTTCATTTCTCATCAGCAATCTTTACACACACAAGTAAGGTTCATATTTGGACAAGAAAGAATGTTACATTTCTAGAGGAGAGAGAGAGCGGAGAGAGCGCATTTGCTTCTCACCCTCCATGTGTTCTAAATTTGCCGTTGCAATTCCACAATTCATACTCATTCAATACAAATGAAAGTACTGAGAGGTGTATGAGTAAAAATGGATTTTAATTTTGACCTTAATTGAAATATTGAAAGCTTTTATTTATGACGCTTTAATTAAATTTAATGCAGACTGTTCAACAAAAGGAAAACAAAAAAAACAAAAGAATATTTTATTTAAGGTCAAAATTAAGTTTTTAAATATTGGACTGTTTTTTTTTTTTCTTAGTCTGATCTAATTTTTTATAATATGAAAACCGTGTATGGTCTTACCTTTATTTGTAAATGAAGTCTATCCTTCTCCATGAAAATCTTCGTCACTTTCTTGTAAAACTCCTCCTTATTTTCCTTTAGTTTTGTCTTAACATTCCATTTTGGCAGTCAGTCAGAACAAAAAAATAAAAATAAACAGAGCGCTGCAGTATACTTGACTTTCTGATATTGCTTAGTTATTGGCGCCTCTGCGTAGAAGAAGAGCAGCAATGAGCACCTGTTGGGTCTCACATGCGCCCCCTTGAGGGCGGCACAGTACTGTCTGCCTCACCTTGTGCCTTTTTCACTGTGGTTTTATGTCCAATCGGCAAGACTAAATATGTCACGCACATTCATTAAAGATATTAGAAAGTCAGGGTGTATAATAAACGTGTCTGCAAACCTTATATTGGCGACATACAGAGAGACAGCAACAGGCATGCATCAATCGCACTTATCAACCCCGTGTGTGAGGGAGAGTGCAGTCCGAGGTGAGGTGAGACTCGTCGCTGCCGCACCTCACGTTTCTCTCCTCTATTTTAATTGAAAATGTACAAATTCAGCGATTTTGACTATAAAAATGATCAAAATTATTGGAATCGTACAAAAAACAAATTTATAGCACAGACCAGTGGACAAATTTATTTTATGTTATCATTATTAGTTTTTTTACTTTTCTTGATGACAAGTGAGGCTCTGCCTCCCCTGCCTCACCTGAACGCACGTCCCTGGCTACAGGTGGGCAGAAGGAATGTCAGTTATAAAGACGAGATGGGCAAGAATGGCGTTTGGGGGTGGCATGTGGGGTGACCACCCTAGGCCCCGTGCCTAAGGGGGGCCCCGTATTTGAGGTCCGCGTGTCCCGTTCGAGCGGATTTGTCAAGTTATATTCTCCAGTATATATATATTTGAGATGCTTCTAAGAAGAACCCTTTTAAAATCCCTCTTCAAGGTCAAATTCTGTACATGTATGTCTTAGAAAACATTCTATAGTCCGAATATTAAGGCACAAAACACGTATCACTAATGATAACCGGATGACATGACATCAATGTGAGTTATGACTGTGACAACCTACATATCGAGACTCAGCGTATATTTGCAGTTTGGGTACTTTTTCTACTAATTTCCACATGACACCGCATCGCATTTCGCACTGTCGTGGTATTGTCATGAATTATAAATTGCACTTTTTAAAAGATTATCTTGTTATATTTTGATAAAGTCCATGTGTTATCTTGCAGAAATTTAGCTGAATACTGTAATGAGAAAATCCGGTGTTTGTTAACATTTTTTTTATTAAGTTCGCTCACAAGTTTATACAGTCCACACATACCAGTAACAGCGTTTGATGTAATCGGCCCCGTGTGGGGTTTGTCAGCCCTGTGCCCACCGCACACCCCTAAGGCCGCCTCTGGAGATGGGAGACACTGAGCTACAGGAAGCAACCTCTGAAAAGGATTTAGGGGTTCATGTTGACACAACGTTGTTATCGTCTAATGTGCAGAAGTCATTGGAAAGGTAAATAAAATGTAAAAACTGTCGAATGTGAATCGAGGGACGTTATGCTTAGAGTCTTTAGTGCACTAGTCAGACCACATCTGGGGTCCTGTGTGCAGTTCTGGTCACCACACTAGAAGAAAGACGGAGCAGAACTTGAGGCAGTGCTGAGGAGAAAAACCAGGAGCTTAGGATTTAGGGACATGTCCCACTCCAACATACTCGGGGGAATTAAACCTGTTTAATGTTGAGCAGAGGAGACTCTGTGGGGACCTCAGCAAAGTCTTTGAAATACAGAACCAGAAGGTCCAGACATACCTTTGTAGAGATGGGAGAGACACCCATTACTGCAACTCTTCACCTTCTTCTTCTTCCTTTGGCTGCTCCCCTTAGGGGTTGCCACAGTGGATCATCTTTCTCCATCTCTTCCTGTCCTCATCATCTTGCTCTATCACATCCACAACCTTCATGTCCTTTCTCACCACATCCACAAACCTTCTCTTATACCTTCCTCTTCTCCTCTTACCAGGCAGCTCTATCCTTAGTATCCTTCTCCCAATATACCCAGCATCTGTCCTCTGCACATCTCGTTTCTCTTACTTTGTCTTCTAGCCGTCCATCCTGAGTTGACCCTCTTAAAAAAAAGACAAATTCATCTGCCAGCAGGGAAATCAGCGGCAATGTCTTCATCCGGCGCGCTTTACGCATTCATAAGGCACACTCTTGTCACAGAAGTGGAATACTAAAAATGTGCGACGATTGTTTTTGCTCTCAGTTTTAAATATTTCAGTACTTCAGCTTTAAAGATTTCAGAGTGTTATTGTTAAAGAGAAAGAGTGAATAAGTATGAGGACATCAGTGTGGCTGATGGAAAAGAAAGGAATCGCTATGACAGGCGTTGGCTCCATTTTCCATAAATCAGCTTTTAATGGCAGCTCTTAAAATGGGCAAACTGACACATGAAGACTGTAGAGATACCTCCTAATGAGGAGACTCGGCTCGACGGTTTAACAGCGCGCATCTATTCTATACACCCATTTTCTGAATTTGCATGAGTTGCAAGTTGGTACAGCCCGGCAGCGTTAGACGCAAATAACGAAACAACCCTGGCAGGGGTGCCAGTCCTTCCAAGAGTGCACACAACCTCAAGTCCGTACTAAAAGCAGGCCAAGTTACAATCCTTCAAACATACAGGAGGCAACTGGAGTAGCAGGAAAAGTCCAAGACGTACTCGAGGAGACCATTCAGTCAATGACTGCAACATCAGCCAGGTTTAGATCTTTGACATGGCGGTGCTGCCACTTATGTGGCGCCTTTCCCGTCTTCTGAGTAAGCTGCACACATCATGGAGATACTCTAAAGACAGAGCGCTGAACGTTCCACATCTTCGCTGGGTGCCTTTGACGTCCTCTAAGATCATTTTAACAGTACAGCGGAGATTAGATGTGTGTGGTCGAGTGAGGAATCACAAGTCCCATATGATAAATGTTGGAGAGCCAACCCGGTCGTCCAAGTTTTCTTCTAACAAAAAATTGAACACAAAATACAAGCATCCAAAGGTGCGAAGGCAGTGAAAACAAAAGTAACCAAAAGTAGTCAAATCTGGATTCAGATCCTTTGGTGCTTCACAGCTGGTCATTCAAGCAGGAGCTCCGTCCTGTGCTGTGCTCCTTTCACCGAGTGATGCCTCCTTCCGTTGACCCCTTGACTAACAGGCAGGAGACCAGAAGGGGCAGAGTTAGGTGCCCTCACTGGGCGTGTTCTTGGTGCTGTGGAAGGAATAGGAGAGGTGATAGTTAGTGACAGCGTCCCCTCTCGACATACCTTAGAGGAGCCCTGAGGGTATTCCACAGACACTAGTGCATGACACATGCTAGCTCATGGGAGTTTGCATGTTCACTCGGTGCCGCCTATTGATTTACTCTCCAGGTTAGTCCTCTGAGAGTGGTCAGGTGCTAATCATGCCATTTCACCCACTAGTAGTCCCGCACCATCCCTACTATAATTATCAATAATTGCAACCACTTCATCTGGAATGTCCACTGATGAGTCCACCTCTCTTCATCAGAATGGGCCCTCCATAACTGATGACCAAGTGAGGAGAGCCATGTGACCAGATGGAGTCTGTCCTCAAGTTTTTAAGGCCTGTGCTGACCATCTTTGTGGTGTCTTCTGCTACCTGCTACCTGCTCCCTGCGTGACTAAGGCTGCAAAAAGTGCCACTGCTGTAGAAAAACATCCTGCATTGTTCCATTTCCAAAGAAGTCAGGCTCCTCAAAAGAGCTTAAAGCCAGAGGCAAACAAACACCTTCGTGGTGTTTACCAACGTGTCTCCTCTCAATTAACTGTGGAGATTTAACTGTGAAGCTGATTACAGACGTTTACCGTTCCTAGACATTTTTAAGAGATAAGTGCTGTGAGACTTGATACTCGTGTCATATTGCTGTTTAAAGGATGGTGGAAAATCCTACGAAACACCGGGGATGACCAGTTTGGTTTCATTTTGATGCCAGTCATGCCTGCCTTAAAGGGAACCTTAATAGACGTGTCTGGCTGTTTTGTTGCACCAGCAGGAGTAGAGTATGTAGGGCTTGTGTGGCTTTGGAGTCCCGTCATATGCGGTCCAGTTGAACAGTTAATGGTCAAGATTCCTCAAAGGAGCTTAAAGCCAGAGGTAGACAAACACATTTCTGGTGTTGATCGACGTGTCTCCTCTCAATTAAGTGTGGGGTTTTAACTGTGAAGCCGATTACAGAAGCTGAGCATTCCTAGACATTTTAAAGAGATTAGTGCTGTGAGACTTCAAATGCCTGTCATATTGCTATTTAATGGATGCTGGAAGAACCTACGAAACACTGGGGGGCGGGGGTTTGACCAATTTGGTTTCATTTTAAAGCAACTCATGCCTGGATTAAATGGAACCTTAATATACGTGTCTGGCTGTTTTGTTGCACCAGCAGGAGTAGAGTAAGTAGGGCTTGAGTGGCTTGGACTCCAATCACCTGCGGTCCAGTTTAACAGTTAATGATCGCATTTTCTCAAAAGAGCTTAAAGCATTCCTGATGTTACTTATAATGACCACAGCCCAGTGACACTTACATCCCAAGTTATAAAGACTTGTGACAGATCCAAAGGCTGAGGTTAACTAAGTCTTCAACTGGCTATGATAAGGTCAAACGGCTTTGATTTTCTCGTTAGTGGAGGGGCGGGCTCTTTGCGCGTGAGAGAACCAATGAGCATTTAGCCAGCAGTACAATACATGAATATAGAGAGGAGGATAAAAAATGGGGAGCGGTCTCCCCTAGACTTTCTCTCCCCTAGACTTTCTCGTATACTCAGATATGGGGATGAATATTTGAGGAGTAAACCGCAAGACAATTATTATATTTTTTATATCATGTACATTAAAGAACCATCAACAACAAATCAAATAAAATTAATAATATATTGAACAATTATTATAAAAGTACCAGTAACGGCGTACTGCACGAGAACGTGCATTGAATACACTTGACTTGATCATTCCTAGTTTTCATCCTCTTTCTCTGCACGTTTAGCATTCATTTGCTCAGAGGTTGATGTGCTTCTTCTTCTTCACTCCACTCCTTCTTTAGTCAGCATCTTTTCACATCCAGCCAGAGGAAACCCACGCAGGGAGGACCCAAGAAGGGAACCCGGGTCTCCTATCTGTGAGGCAGCAGCGCTACCCACTGCGCCACAGTGCCGCCCTGTTTTCATATTAAAACTGATTAAGACAGTGTTTGTGTTGCAATTACTTAGTACGTTTTCCTTAATTTTTTTCACTTAAGCTGGCACTTAAGTATTCAATCTGCCTCAGGAGTGATTTAAGATATGAAGAGATAGTGGAAGTGAAGGCGAAAATGGTAGGAAATGAGGACAGCGCCCGTACGCATGCGCCGCACAGCCGCCCTTATGGCAACTGCTAAGAGTTGATTCTACAATAAAATAAAAACAGGAATAACCTTGGAGGTCAATCATCACCTCGAAAGCGGATAGTAGACGTCACGTAGTAGAAGTGTACTGAAACACATTTCAGGTCCATCGGTCAAACGGTTTGCAAGCTACAGGTGATTTAAACTCCTGGACAGACAAACGGACAACCACAGTAGCGTATTGAAGAAAGCTGAATTAATGGGACTCTGCAGCTGCATGAATAAAAGGTAAAGTACCACTTCCAGTTAACGGAAATAGTCCAAAAGTTGATAGAAATCAACGTTTAGCACCTAATACTTGTATCCAGAATTTGGTTGACCTAAGTGAGAGCGTACTCAATTTATCGTATTTACACACTCTCACACACACAGGCAGACACACAGACATAATTTCAAAAATGGTATTTTCAGACTCAGGGGCGTCTAAAACGTCGAGATTCATCAAAATCTCGAAATGGAATTTTTGGACAATTCCAATACTTTCCCTATACTTCGTATACAAGAAAGTAAAAACATGAGTGTTTTGTACCTCACAAATAGAAGAGAAGCTCGTCTGTCTGATACCTTGTATCTTATGTACTAAAACAGAATGCAAAAACGAAGACAAGGGCCGAGACTGCGGCTTAAAGCACACCAGCTATTAATTCTTCAGACAGATGCCCGTCCTGTCAGGCAACACGCTATTGGCTATCAGTAAAAGGGGCGGGCCCAACTGTGTTGGAAGGCAAGCGCCCGGTTGGTAAAAGTGACCTGGGCAAAGAAATTCAGTCGTGTGATTTGACATGGTGCAGCAACTGCGATCAGAAAATATGACATACGGCAAAAAAAAAAGCATTATGTGTCCATATGGTCTCAAAGAGCCAGAATTGCACTGCACGGAAAGGAATATCGAACCCTGGACGAGACGACGCAGTATACAATCACGAACACATCGATCCACCCGAAACTGACACACTCTCTTTGGAGTTTAGAGGGGATTCATATATAGGGTGTTTTGAATGAGGGTCCATAGCGGTGAAGGCTCATAAACAGCATTGTTGTACTCGGTCGCGGCAGATTAAAGTACATCGTTCTTTTATCAAAGGTTATGTCCGCTGACTGAGGAACATCACTACGGAGCACAAAAAAAATCCTGCGCACCCATTTTTTAACAGAGTATTGCACCCCTGGGAGTGTGTTAGTCCTTGAACATGAACGTGAACATCTACTACGGTGGAACTGTTGCCACTCAAGGGCTGTGCCATTCGATTTTTATTTCATGTACACCTTAAGACACACAGCCGCAGTCAGCTCGGGATACGAGGTATCTATGAGTCGGCAATCAACGTAATTAGATATTATTAGGAAGTGAAGTTAAACCCACGCAAACCGAACGAGAACATTACTGAAAACCAAGTCAGGAATCTAAGCGCTGTAATTTAACACGGATTTTAAATATCCCTCAACAGAACGAGTTTTATCAGAACTTGAGTTGTGTGTGTTTTGGCATCTTTTTCCGCTATTTGGTCACAACACGCGCTTCAGCTGCACTCGGGAGCGACAGCGGCACGTTAGTATGGCACACGATTTGTGAGTCGCTTTGGATGAAAATGTCTGTTCAGTAAATTGGCTGAATGTCAAAAACTCGTATACGAGTTTCACTATACTGAATTGGTCATTTATGTATTAACTAGCAAAATCCCCGCGCTTCGCAGCGGCGAAGTACTGCTTTAAAATTTTTATTAAGAAGAAAAGTAAACCTTTTTAAACTGAGAGAAAGTATACCAATGATTATTTGTTAAGGATCTCTTTGTATGCCACGTTGTCAGTTCGGCCCTCCGGTTGTAATATGACCAAGCTGTGTGCTGAGCTTACTTTTGAGCATGCAACGTACAGTTGGCCATGTGAAAAGCAATCTTGCCTCATATCTCACAGCTTGGATTGCTGCTGTCATAATCGGTTTGAGTTTCATGGTTTGTTTCAATTACGACAGTATTTGCAGGACTTGTTGTGTTGAAGTGACATTCGGCATCTGTCAAGCATTGTAAGCATACAACCAGTTTCATCGATAACTTCACATCCAGCTTTTGAGAGTTTAAACATTCATAAACATCAAAGTGTCCACTACTGAAATCGTCACCTGTGAATTTAAGATGTTTAGGAGGCATTGGCGGTTGTCCAAAGGTGTAAAATATTTGGCCATTTCGGTACACTTGAAAGCGACAACCGAACAATTCAGCGGCAGCCATCAACTCACATGCAGAACCGTAGGTGAAGGGCTTAAGCATTTCACTCTTCTAGTGCTCCTGTGTAGTATAATTATCTCCTGTACCGTCATCAGTCCACACCTTGAACCTGTCCCAGTCATTCAATACATAAGACACAATGTTCCTCCGGATATCAAGAGTGAGCCTGATATGGCCGTGCAATATGTAACAAAGAGAATGGAAAAGGCAGGTGCCATCTCCGGACATGGAAACCACTCGGTAAGTGACAGTTCTTTGATCGATGGTGATCACCTTGATAGACATGTTAATGGGGGTACAGTTGGAACGATAAAGGAAATGGGTACCTGAACAATGTAAACTAAGTCTAAAATACCTACACAATAACTATAATCGTAATAAACGAACAATAAAACAGCGGAGAAGCCGTGGTTAAAAGCCTGTAGTTATCAGCAGGGAGACGTGAATACCGTGGCGAAGCAAGGAAGGGAATGTAGAGACCGGAGCGACGGACGGCCTTATATAGGCAGGCAGCCAACAACGTGGGAGGCGTGGGGATGAGGGACCCAACGCCGCCTCACACAGTGACCGAGCTGTAGGCTATGGACGTATATATGTACGCAAGTAGGATTCAGTTAACGTTGGGAACCCACGTGCCAAATTTCTTGAAGATGGGCCCATAAGTAACAAAGGACGTTGAAAAGTTCAATATGGCGGCCAACAGTGGCATCATACCACCGAAATCAGCACCAAATTTCAGCCTTCCACCTACACGGGAAGTTTGAGAATTAGTGACGTTGGAAAGTTTAATATGTATGTACATTGGTTTTGGTTAGCACAGGGAAGCCGCCTACCAAATTTCATGAAGATGGGGCCATGAATAAGAAAGTTCAACATGGCGGACGTTGTTGACCGTTATGACCGTTATGCGTAGAATTTCGAAATGAAACCTGCTTAACTTTTGTAAGTAAGCTGTAAGGAATGAGCCTGACAAATTTCAGCCTTCTACCTACACGGGAAGTTGGAGAATTAGTGACACTGGAAACTTCAATATGGCGGCCCACAGTGTCATCATATCACTGAAATAAGTACGTACATTGGTTTTGGTTAGCGCAGGGAAGCCACCTACCAAATTTCGTGAAGATGGGGTTAGCCTTTTACCTACATGGGAAGTTGGAAAATTAGAGACGTTGGAAAGTTCAATATGGCGGCCGACAGTGGCGTCATACCATCGAAATAAGTATGTACATCGGTTTCGGTTAGCGCAGGGAAGCCGCCTACCAAATTTCGTGAAGATGGGGCTATAAATAAGAAAGTTCAACATGGCGGACATTGTCGACCGTTATCGACCGTTATGACCGTTACGTGTAGAATTTCGAAATGAAACCTGCCCAGCTTTTGTAAGGAAGCTGTAAGGAATAAGCCTGCCAAATTTCAGCCTTCTACCTACACGGGAAGTTGGAGAATTAGTGATGAGTCAGTGAGTGAGTGAGTGAGTGAGTGAGTGAGTGAGTGAGTGAGGGCTTTGCCTTTTATTAGTATAGATTTGTTTGTTTATTTTAAGATAACGCAAATCACATTGTATTCTGACACTGTTGTGCGAAGAGACAGCTTGACCTCGGAGATTAACAAAGTATATCAAATTAAATCAAAAATTAAAATGAAAAATGTGTATAAAAATACGGATGGATAATGGTTTACAAAGTGGGGGCACCATGATACGTGTACTCCTTAAAGTCAGAGGCATAAAAGGAGCGTCGTTTGTGCTGTTGAAGGGTCACTGAGGGGACACACAGGTTGTCAAAGTTTAAAAAAACTGACAATCAGTTATGGGAAATGAGTGGGGACGACCGTCATTCCCACCTAGAGCAGCAAATAGGCTTCGACCTGAACAATACACACACAGACACACACACATACATACATACATACCTAATATATACATATATTGCATCATTTATTACAGGTAATGCCGTTGTGGTTGGTCTCATCATGAATGCGTGTGCTCTGCTCCTCTAATGACAGCTGATGAGTGAGGGCGTACAATCAGTGACATGAAATGAACAAACATTATAAGTTAAACTCCGAGGGCCCTCTTAACGTATGGGCACAATGGGCACTGGCTGGGGGTGCCCAGGAGCATAGGGGACCAAGATGTTTCTGATGCCACATGTTTCTGTTTTGCTATCAAAGTACTACTTTGCTCGGGGGCCTATGATGTTGTTAAGATAGCCCTATAAGGTCTGCCACAGTATTATTATTATTATTATTATTATTATTATTATTATTATTATTATTATATATAGTGTACCAAATACAAAGATTTTTATGATTATTATTATTACCACTTTGCTATTTATTCTCGTGGCATGCACTCTTCATTTTTCCTTTTCATTGGCCTCAACTTTACTCCATAATGAATTACAACTGCAGTTATATTTCTATGTATAGCACAAATGGTAAAGTTTTGGAAAGCGCGGAGTCGGGTTCGAACGGCAGGCAAGTGCTTAGGCGGTGCTCTCGCTGGTGTTCGTGTGGGTTTCTCAAAATAGTCTCCGCTTGCTTGTCCATCAAGTATAACGACAAGGTGTCGCATTAAATGTGGGTGCGTGCGTGTAGAGCGTCCAGAAACACAGCGGCGTCCCGGCCAGGGTTCTATTATCGGGACAGACCTCGGCTATACCTTCTTAAAAATATAAGTGCTAAAGCGTTTCATCTGAGCGATGCCTTTATGGGGTGTTGGTTAGATCATTTTTGGTTGAATAAGGAATCATCCACATGAAGGTTCCTGAAAGATCTGTTATTTATTTGGATCCATAGCAGGTTCCTTAAATGACCATGTACAGTTGATGACAGACATGTGAAATCCCAATGGGGTACCGATTTTAAAAAGACACTCGCTGAATACAATCACACAGATTAAGTTCAGGTTTTCATGCTTTGTCGTATTACCATATTTTCCCCTGGGGACAAATAAAGTTCTATCTATCCATCTGTCTATCTATTATCCAGTGCCTTTCATATCCATCTATCTATCTATTAATAGTGCCTTTCATATCCATCTATCTATTATATAGTGCCTTTCCAATCTATATATTATATAGTCCATTTCAAATCTATTTATTATGCCTTTCAAATATATCTATCTATCTTTCTATCATATAGTGCCTTTTAAATCTATCTATCAATTAAATACTGCCTTTCAAATCTTTCTATTATATAGCACCTTTCATATCTATCTATCAATTATATAGTGCCTTTCAAATCTATATATTATATAGTCCATTTCATATCTATCTATTATATAGTGCATTTCAAATATATCTATCTATCCATTCATCCAGCCGCTAGACATTAAAGATTTCTGTTTTGGCCAAATGTTAAGAAACTTTTCACCGGCCAAAGAACCCATTATCACAGGCAAGCAGCCTCTCACAGAATGAAATGTTTGTTGTCAAGCAACGGTGCTACGAGGAGCCACGCAAACCATTAAAGCGCCATTATAGAAGCAGCATGTTTAAGAGTGCACTTTCAAAACAAACTAGATGAAGGGCTTTCTAACAGCGAGAAGGTTTGTGATTACATCCAGATTGTGTGTGTGTGTGTGTGTGTGCGCGTGTTAGGGGCGTTGTTCATGAATATTTAAAATGAGTTAATTCGGATTTTTAATGAAATAGGATGTATTTACGGGTTGCATTTATTAAAACAAAATGTTGTGACTTATTAAAGGGGGCTCACATGCCACCGTTTCTAGTGTAGTAAGTGGGGACCACCATTAGGCGCCGTACATGCAGCCGTTTCCCTTTTAATAACGGCAGCGGCGATCGGCTCGAGACTAGCATTTATGCTACGAGAGAATAGTCGTTAAGAATTTGCTGTATGGCCCCGAACTGGAAACACATTTGAGCGCGAATCACAGAGAGAAGCGATCGCCTGAACCGGTAAGCGAACGAGTGGCTTCCTCTCCCCTCTTTATTGGTTTCGCAGTGGCTGTTATTCCGACTCTTCTTGCTTGAATTCGGTGTATTCCGTGGCTCTATCGCGACAGCGGAGCCTGCTTATGATTCCGAAGTGTGAGGCTGCGGGCGGCTTGCGGGGTTTCTTCAGTTTTGCGGGTCTCTGGATGCCTCAATTTGATGGTTACGTGAGGCGCTGGTAGTAGTAGTAGTAGTAGTAGTAGTAGTAGTAATGGTAGTATCGGCGTACTGCGCGTCACGGCGCTTTGTGTGTGCGTTTTTCTACGTGTTTGGTTGGCTAATCGGTAAATCTGTTAGACTGAGGGTAGCGCTACGCCAAAACGCTTTTTTTTTTCTCCTTTTCGTTTTGCTGCTGCAGGGTTTTGATTCTTTGTGGCCCTGCAAGTCCCCCCAGTTACAGCAAAATATCTTTACCCGATTGGGCGAAACAGCCGCTCGTGCCACCTATAACAGAAAGTACCTAACAACCTCATTTCTCTTGGCGACCTTTCCATGTCGATGACAAGCACCTAAGATCACTGAATTCAGGAACCCACCACGTTGGGAAATCGCTGTGGGAACCCTGGAGATAGTTGGTCAAGTAAAGGACTGGACATTCGCGATGGGTGGATTTTGCACTAAAGACAAAAAACGGGGGGCTTTATTGCACCCGTAATGTGTCAGATGGTGCACGAAGACCGCAGGCGACCTCTCGCTAACGCACCACCACGGCGATAATATGAGAACGAATTAATGTGACCAAGAAGTGCTCTGGCCCGAGGTCTTGATTCGGCTCCCCCAGTACCCTAAAACTGCAGCCTACATGTTACCCAAATGAAAACGCAGCGGCTCTGATTTTACTGTCAGCACTCGCGCACGCTCAGCTGCCTCACCGCCGAACAATCACCGCCTGACACGCACACGCACAGCTGCGCTCTCGTCCACAAGAAGCGGAGAGAACAATGCGATTCACAGCCGACTGCGCAGAGGAGCAACGGGCGCGTGACAGCGCAGTTACACCCGTAAACATAACCAAAGGACCACTCCGTTGAGTATCGCGTATTAAGCGGCTCTTTGGGCTTTGAAAAGGCTTCTAAAATGTGGAGAAAAAAATAAATCTTTAATGTACGCGCGCGTATATGATGCTAGAAGGGTTATTGTATGCAGTGAGAGTCACATAATAGAAGAAACGCATTGACATTTCACAGAACTGATATTTATGCATCCTGTCACAGATCTCAATAAACGAATCTCTTTCTGAAACCTTCAAGTGGAGATTTCTTTTGGTAACTGCGATGATAAGAGAATAAAACGGCACGGAATGGACACGAGCACTGCTGTGTTAGTCGATAAAGCAGTATGGAAATAAAAGCGCAGGCTTGGAGCAATCAGAATTATTATTAAAAATGATTGTGAATCTATAATATTTCGAAAATATTGTGTTCATTGAAAAAACTACATACCCAGCGAAGTCACCGACATAGTGTTATGAGCAAAAGCAACAGGCTTTTATATTTTAGGAATCTGTAAACGAAATCGTGCGCCGCGGTCTATCCCATAATGACCACAGTGTAAAACTGTCTGCTTAAGTCAGTATCTATCTATCTATCTATCTATCTATCTATCTATCTATCTATCTAT